>VVAS01051196.1:6777-17450 GCA_015103295.1 Ptychochromis oligacanthus
TATATATATATATATATATGTATGTATGTATATATATATATACACATATATATATATATATATATATATATATATATAGAGAGAGAGAGAGAGAGAGAGAGAGAGAGAGAGAGAGAGAGAGAGAGATATACACACAGAGATAGAGAGATATGGAGATATACACACAGAGATAGAGAGATATGGAGATATACACACAGAGATAGAGAGATATGGAGATATACACACAGAGATAGTGATATAGAGAGAGAGCGCGAGAGAGGTATGGATAGATAGATAAATGTCGTTTTGAAGTCTGTTTTGAAGTCTTTAAGCTCTCCATCACACAATTTTCGATCATTTAATGTAAAACAAAGTTAATGTAAAACAAAAAAGAAATGTCAGCCAGTTATATCAGTAAATGACATTTTATTTGCTGATATCAGTCAACAAGGGCGATATCAGCAATACCAATATCCAGCTGATATATTGGTGCATCTCTAATTGTGATTATTTTGATGTTGGCATTTGGCTCAAAGTATAGCCCAACCAATAATAGGATGTTTGGTCATTTAAAAATCTGATATGTCAGCCGATATTTTTTTTTCTTTTAGGCACACGAAATAAACAGATTTTCTTAACATTTGTTATGTGTAGTTATTTATGAGTCCTTACTAAGATAATATGACAATGCAGGTTAAAAATAAACTTGTTTTATTGTCACAACAAGTCGTGGATTACTTGTTTACGCTCTGCCTGACTCTGCTTGGATCAGCTGTGTTTGTTGTGTTACCCTGTTGGCAACAAGTTGCAGAGTGCCCTCTGGTGGACAAACTATGGAACATCAATACTCGTAACATGGTTGGAGTGCTTCTCCTATCTCTTCTTTACTTTTTTAATTTTCATTTATTGGTCAAAAATGAAAATTATTTAGAGAGACCAGTATATCGGCAAATAGCTAATATTGGTTGACAGTATCGGCTGGCTGATATATTTGCTGGGCTCAAAGCACCCAAAAAATGCCTAAAAAGAACCACAGGGTTAGATTTGATGTTCTCTAAGGAATGAAAAGGGGAAACTGAAAATAATCCCTGATGTTGTCCAGCATGTCCAAGGCCAAGGTTAGTGATAGGTGACCTCAACTTTTCTTTTTACCCCACATCACTGATTACTCTCGGGTTGTGTGTAAGGGCACAAGGCAAAAGTCTGTGATTAATTTATGAGCATATGCCTTTACCTATGTGTAGTGTTAGACTAAAAAGACTGAAAGAAGCCTTTGAAGTCTTTGCTGAACCATTTCCATGGCAACAGAGTACTGACTGGGACTCTGTTCTTTACAAAGTCAGCTTCCACACCCTGTGAATGAATGTCATCAGCACAACCCAGCACACACTCTGCATCTTAAGTGTTTACTCTCCAGGGAGACGTTTTGGTGACAGCTTTATTGATGTCCAGGGACACTGAGTAGCAAACCTAACATTCTTTGGTACTGATATAGCAATGTAAGACACAAGCTTAAGAAAAGTAACGTACATAAAAAGAAAGCTCTGGGAGACCAAGTTATGTAAGAGAGTGAACTTCAGTAAGTCTTGGCCTGACAGGAGAAGTCTAAGCCCTGCACCATAAAAACACACTGTAAACAAGCTATAGGATAGGGCTGAGGTCGTGCAGTCAAGTCAGAAGTCTATAACATAAATAAAAATAAAAATCCATATTTTCAGCTTGATGTTGCATGCACAGTTGACTTGACTGAATGACACTCTGTATGCACACCATTTTACCTTAAGCAAGTTCCACAAATTCAGCCCTCAGTAACAGTTGTAGCTGTAGAGCTGGTGGAAAAGAGACACTTAGGTTTGAAATCCTAACTTCTTCTTGTCCCAGCAGGCCGAGGCCAGAGTGAAATTAGAAAAACTCTAGCAAAGTAACTGTTTTAGTTCTGTAAACATAAACAGCCTTATAATGAGTAGGTGAACACTGATGTTACTGAACTTCTAAAAAATGATCAGCTGAAGCTCTACTATATTTGATGAAACACAAGTGAAGCAAAATAGGCGTTTTTCCACCACAGAAAACAATGGGCGGCCCACATCATGGATATATACACATAAATCCTGCATTGTTTGCTTCTGTTCACTGAAACAATGCATCAGCACAGCCACTACTTGTGCGCTATGTGTATGGAGGCAGAGTTCTATTGTTGAAATTTTCAACTGATTTTCTTGCAGTTTACTTTGTTATAAATGTTAGAACTGTATTTATGAAACTGGATACTTAAGTTTACAGTGTGGTTTTTTTTAAACAAGTTGTCTGTCCTGTATGTCTGTGTAAATTCTAGTCTTCAGAGCTTGAAAAGAAGGAAAATGGACTTCTTTAGGTTTGTGAAGACGTTTTGCCTCTCACCCAAAAGGCTTAAGTTTTAAAATAACTGGTGGAGAGTCCCAAGTGTTTAACCCCTAGTGGGAGCTGTCCCCTTGGAGGTAGTTGTTGACCTACTATTGATCATGTAAGTTGTCACATGAGCCAAGGTGTGAAAAAAAAGAAAAAGTGCTGGTCATTACTGTCCAGGGCCAAAGTGTGAAACCTCTGTAAGACATTGCCCCACCCCACCATCATGTGAGCTATTGAGGTCACCTGAGACAAGGTGTGAGTGGGGTTTGAAACGCCTGGGAAGGGATCTCAAGACTGCATTTTGGGTGCCTGATAGCTGGTGTCGTACGCCACCACCTCTGTTCAATAATGGTTGTTCACATTGTACGTAGATGGCCTCCTTCACTCCTTTCTCAAACCCACTGTGTTCTCAGTCCAAAATATGAACACTGGGATCCTTGAAAGAGTGTCCTTTCTACAGCTGAGTCTTGTCCTTTGGTGTGGCTCTCCTGTGTTATGCCATGCATTTTTGGAGTGGTTGTTTGGTTTCTCCTATGTCAAGGTCTGAGCACTCCTCACTGCATTGCACAGCAATGTAATGTAAAGGTCCAAGCTCTCAAGATTGTCTGTCTGTATTGTCAAAGGTTGACTTTGACTTATATAGTGTGCTTGTGACTTAAAAATGCATGTTCTATCCCGTGTGTGTCTTACAGAAAGCCTACTGTGGCCACTGTAGTGAAAGGATATGG
This sequence comes from Ptychochromis oligacanthus, assembly GCA_015103295.1. NCBI lineage: Eukaryota > Metazoa > Chordata > Actinopteri > Cichliformes > Cichlidae > Ptychochromis > Ptychochromis oligacanthus. The sequence continues at coordinate 9,873 of VVAS01051196.1, forward strand.
GGGCTGGGCAGGCAGGGCTACAAGTGTATCAACTGCAAACTGCTGGTCCATAAGCGCTGTCACAGACTCATCCCTCAGACCTGCCAAAGGCTTATGGTGAGTATTTCATTATGTCCAGCAAACAGTACCGTGCCAGCACAGAGGCTCAGGAGTGTAACATTATGTCCAAGTCTGAAATCAAGTTTCATGCTGTCTACATGTATGATGAAGATTACATTTCCTTAGCAGGGGAGCACTGTGCAATAATGATGTGTCAAATCTTACATACTCTATGCTTAACTTAGCCAGCTCTCCTTTCTCTTGTTTCTGTCCGAATCCCGTCTCTTGCTGTATTTTTTTTCTTGTCCCGAATTTCTTTCATTTCTACAGACACTAGACCAACTGGTGCAGTACTGCTGCAGTATAGATAAAAAGGTTTTTGCCAGAAAAGTTGTTAGATCAGTGGAATAATGTAACGCTATGCACCAGCTAAAATGATAATTGCTAAATGTGCAGTGGCTCAGACAGAACAGGAAGAGAATGAGATGGAAAAAGCACATAGTGTTTCTAGCTACCAGCATGACAGTACAGTATATATGAATACCAATGGACATGCAAAGAATTTACATGCAGCAATAAATAATTTACCCTACTTTGACCAGTGGACATATGTGGATGGATAGCAGCTGAACATGTACATTTGCTTGGTTCTTTAATCCCTTTATTTAAAATGTGTTAACAGTAGGCTAAAAATATACATTAGCAAAGTTAGCCAGTCATTGTTGGGCATTATCAGGCTGCCCTGCCATGACAGGGATATTTTGAACAACTAGTGCCTGCTTGTTTTCTGTTATGCATGGCTACTGTATAACAGATCAAACAATTCTTTCCAAACCAATCAAAAAGCAGTGATTGGGAAAATTGAATCTCGTTTCTCATGGAAATCAGTTGGAGTGTCAGACTAAAGATGGAAACAGTGTAACGAGCTGACAGTTTTGTTATTATCAGGCTAGCAAATTAGAGCTCTAAAACTTTTAACTAGATATATTAAATGTGATACTCAAAGGTGCATTTAGATCTTCAGCTCAGATGGGGTAAATCACTTTAGTTCTTGGTCAAATCAAAGTGAAAATTAATGTTATTGATTGAATATTACCTACCAGTATATTGATAACTACCAATATACTGGTCTGTGTTCTGTTGGTTGCAATTCCAGCAGTGTAAACTGACAGCAAATTTAAAAAAAAAGAAAAAAAAAGAAAACACATTTATACATTTTCTATATTGTCTGTGGAATGAATGTCAATTCCCATGGCAAGATGACACATTCAGTTTGCACTACTGTAGCTCACTGCATGGCGTAATTTAGTGGTACTACCATTAAACCCTAACTGCGCATGCAGCAAGACGATTGGCTTATATGTTTTCTGTTCCTGTTGATTGGCTCTTTGGGGCAGGTGTGGAACAACTTCTGTCTTTAGTGTTGCAGAATTCTCCCATAAATTTCCATTAAGGATTCTCTCAGTGCCAGGTCTCTGTCTTATAATAAAAAAAAATGTCTGTGGTATTACTAACATTCAGTTCAGCAGGTTACGTATGTACTTTTCTTGAGCATGTCATCATGAGAGATGTCGTCGTCGGGACTTTCAATTTGTGGAACTTGGAAACTTATGCTTCACACAATCTGCTCCACAGCAGGATAGGTAGATCACATTCAATTGAATCCAGTTATATTTATATAGCTCCAAATCACAACAGTCGCCTCAAGGGGCTTTATATTTTAGGGTAAAGACCCTAAAATATTAGACAGAAAACCCCAACAATTAGACAACCCCCTATGAGCAAGCACTTGGCGACAGTGGGAAGGAAAAACTCCCTTTTAACAGGAAGAAATATCCGGCAGAATCATCCTCAGGGAGGGGCAGCCATCTGCCGCGACCGGTTGGGGCTGAGGAGAAACAAGAGAGGGGAGGGAGATGGAGAGTGAAAGGAGGTGAATGAAGAAGAAGTGCTCAGTGCATCATGGGAAGCCCCCAGTAGCCTAGGCCTGTTGCAGCGTAACTAAGGGATGGTTCAGGGTCACCTGATCCAGTCCTAACTATAAGCTCTATCAAAAAGGAAAGTTTTAAGCCTAGTCTTAAAAGTGGGGAGTGTGTCTGTCTCCCACTAGAAGCCAGGTAATTACTCAAAAGCAATCTAAATCAGGGCTTGCCCGCAATGATTTTTAAAGTGTAAATAAATTGAAGTGTAACATTGAAACCTCTGGCTTTAGGCTCAGGATACCTTGGTAATCTTGCTTCATAGTACACCTCACAGGCTTCCAGCTCTCAGCATCAACTGGGGAGCCAGACAGGCACCAGACAGGATCTGGACAGAAACAACAGTTGCTCCCTCTAGAGAAAGTGTTTCGTTTTTGTTTTTTGTTTTGTTTTTGTTAAGATGTATTTACCCGTCATACTTGTGCTGCTTTACAAGCTCATGAGTTTCAGATAGCAAGTTAAGGATCTGGGTACTGTTGTGTCATTACACCTTCACTTGTCTTACCAGTGAAACAGTGTATAAAAAAGTATTTACAAAAGCTTTGAAGTGGCTGGGAAGCAATAAGATATAGCAAAGGAAATGAGCAAAAAAGCAGGCAGTCAGTGAATTCTGGTCAATCATGCAGTTACTGGTCTATATTGTTCATGATGGCTCAACAGCAGTATCATAACTGACAGAAAATAAGGACAGAGTGACCACAAACCAGTGTGTTCCACGTAATCAATCCATGAGAGCACAAAGTGAGTGTCTGGCCAAACACAAAGATCCAAAATTTTGACCCTGAAGACCCAAATCCTGACCAGAAAATCAATGCAGTCAATAGATTATTTGCTCTGCTACTGTGCTTACTGTCTGCTGTCAGCGGCCTGGTCACCGCTTCAGCTCACTATCTTCAGTCCCTTTGTTGCTTGATAAGATTAAATGCCTTTTTTGGAGAAACCCCCACACTTCTTTAGAGCGACAACATTTCTGTACATAAGTTAAAACCAGACCTCTTCTTGAATGCAAACATGATCTATCATCCACTCTTCCAGGAGTGTAAAGCCATGAGGGGATATTTTAGAGATGTTGCACGGATATTTAGGTGAATTTCTGAAATCCTTTCTTCAGGATCCAGTCATGCCATCACAGGAGCCCCCTTCAGATGCCAAGAGTGAAGAGGTGGACCTTCCACCGGATGACACAGAGGACACAGATGGGAGTAAGATACTTTTTTTTGATGTGCCACCAGGTTCAGTTTTTGTGAAAGAATCTCAGTGTGTGCTTCACATTTTTGCAGTGAAGAGGAGTGAATCATGTGATGATCACACACAAGAGAAGCGATAATAAGCTAAGAAAACTGTAAACAGAAGCTTTGCTTTGAGATTCAAAGCAAAAAGGGAAATTCTGAACCCAGACAGCTGCGGTTTTATAAGAGATGTCACACTCAACAAAGTGTGACAGGATACATGAGACAGCATCTGAACAACATCCATTCAAGTTTATAAAGCAATTTTGGTGATGAACTTCTAAACAAAATCATGCCAGTTTGACACATTTCTTTGTCCTACATGACAGTTAGCTGAATATATTGAAACTCTGACATGATTTTGGACTCTAACACATAGCTACCCCGACACATAGGATATTTGATACTTCTCCCAATTTTCTCATGTCTTCTGGACAGAATGAAAAGTTAATGCATCTAGAAATAATCACCAGATGAATTAATAAGTGAAACAATTATTTCTGATAATGATTAATGATGTCAAAATAAAAATAAGTTATCTTTCTGTTGTTTTAGTTGTTCTAGAGGTTAGATGAGTGATTCCCAAAGTGTGGGCCGCAGCCCCTTTGTGGCCCTTGAAGTTACTTCATTCTGTTTGAAATTACCATAAGTATTTAGGATTTAAATACATTTTAGTTTAAGGACCGGATGCTTTCTGATAGGAAGTGATCTCTGGTCTCCACCCGCTTCTCATGTGACAGACACACAATAAGGAACAGCACCTGTAACAACAAATTATATGGGGTAATGATAACATGACTCACAGGCACGTTTGACAGTGCGCTGAATTAGTTCCTTTAACTTAGCTTTTCTAATTACATAACACAAGAGATTTGTTATTCGAAGCTGGATCATAGATGTGTTTTCCTCCATCTTTTCACCTCAAAGTAAACTATGATATATTTGGATAAACCAAAGGACATACAGGCCGTGAGTTTTGACTCTGCCCATACATTTGTCTCCTTCTGCGCCCCTTGACTACTTCCAGCTCAACTGCTATGTTTAGATCCCCCCCCCCAGAAATTCTGTTCTGACCACTTGCACATACTCATCTGCAAACACAGAGCAAACGTCAACTGCCTTGTCAACCTTCATGTCGATGACTGTCATTGGTTGACTACGACCCAGAGACTAAACTGCAGTCTTCAGTGGAAGATTTTAGTTTCCAGGCCTGGAGGTAGCACATCAGGTCAGGAGTGTGTCACATTGTTCAGTGTGGAATTCTGCAGTAAATTCCTGATGTGTCTGAGGGAGAACATTGGTGGAAAACCACCTCAACTGGCATGTACCATCGGAGGAGTTTTTTTGGCCACACTCACCAACACTCACCACCCACCATACTTGCCAGATGTTGCTCCTTGCAACTTTGTTCTCTTCCCCAAAATGAGATTGAATTTGAAGTGTTGCTGTTTTTACACAGTACAGGAGATCAAGGCACACCACAAATGTGCAAGTGCAGTTTGTCAGAACAGGAGTGATCCAAAAATATCGGCAGTGCTGGAAATGGTCCAGAGGTGCAAAAGCTGCATGGGAGATCAATATGTACATGAAGTATGCAAAGTAATTTTGACATAAACATATTACTGTCTCTTTGGCTTAATTATGAATGGTGTTTCAAAAATCTGTGTCAATAACAATGACTCAAAAAACACAAAAACATAACTTCAAAGCAGTACACTTAAAAAAGAAGAACCATGTCAAACCCCTCAGCTCCTTTCAGTCCAGCAGAAAAGGTTTGCCTTCTGCATCGATTCAGCAGTTACTCGAGAGTAACAGAAGAAAAAACCTTCCAGCAGGATAAAATCAGCACAGGCCTGGAGTAGAGCTCAGCTGCTATAGCAAGAATCACTACTTGCTCCACAATATAATACTGTTGAAAGCCATCTTTTCATTTTTTTGTCTTTTGGTGTCACTGGTCAGCAAGTGCCACACACTTGTTACCATAGAAACATGGCTCTTAGTCCACAGTTAGCCTCAGGGTACAGTGGCTAACTTTGTAGGTTGAAAAGAAGTCTGTCTTTATTATTGCAAAACTGTCTAACTTGCATCAGACTGATTCTCAAATATCACAAGTTCCCATTTAAAGTACACAAACTAAACACAGAAAGCTCCTATTAGTTTAAATTTGAAACCAATTAAGAACAGTGCTTTCCTTGACAAAGATGTCCAACAGTATATATTTTTCCTTAGTGCTACATTGAACACTATTTGTTCTTTATGTGACATGTAGAGTACAATCTATAACAGAGTGCAAAGCTACCAGAGTGTTATCACAGAGCCCTCAGTTGTCCTCATTGTAATTTTAGGAGTCCCAAGATAAATGAATAATAGAGTGGCTACTTTGTTGAGAATAGTGATTCTGGACCCCGGTTGCTTCACCTCTTATTCACTATCATCCCTTATGTATCTCTGAGCTGTTGTCTAACCACAGTTGTGTCCTCTGATGGGATCCCACAAAACATCTCTTAAATCCTATTAAAAGGACACTGTTGGTCTGATGCTGTGGACTATTTGGTGATCTCTGATATGAGATGCTCTGGGACCCCCTGTGGATTAACCTAGTTTGGTATTAACTAAGGGTTGATGGTCTTCATTTTGTGTACTCTACCTCCCTCTGCTGGTTAAGAAAAAGGAATGCATGTTAAATCTTGAAGTACAGATTGTAACTGTCTCCAAATGGTCATAGTTTGTGTGGACCTGTCTTTTGCAGTACCGTTTTTACCACACAGCTGTGCAGTAGATAAAGCAGAAGATGGCGAGACAGAGGTGAGACGGGCTCATTTATCAATGATAATAATAAGCTAATAATGTGAAAGCTGCTCATCATTTAAAAAGCATTATGTGATCATTCCTCTACATAAATATTGACTACACTATTGATGGTATTCTGACCTCTGCCCCCTGTAGGACATCAAAGCAGTAGTTGATGGCATCGATGGCATTAAGCTGTCCCAGGGACTGGCTCTCGGGCTGGGTGACTTTGACCTGATTCGAGTGATAGGACGTGGCAGCTACGCCAAAGTTCTGCTGGTTCGGCTAAAAAAGAACGAGCAGATGTACGCCATGAAGGTGGTGAAGAAGGAGCTGGTCCATGATGATGAGGTGAGACAATAAGTACACCTGGGATGTCACAAATATGAGACGGGTGCACAAATGACAGACTAGACAGACAGACCGGTGTGGTCAAACTAAAATATAGATAACTTTTGAATCAACAAAAGTTGAACAAAACGTCTTGCCACATGTTTTGTCTGTCATGTGGCAAGATGTGATATTAATGTATAGGGATGGGCATTTCAGTCAGAAATACTGTGGAATATGTAGACTTGTGAAATGCTAGCTTTGCCTTGCAGAGTTTGCAGTGGACCACATTTGGGTTTTTTTTCTGAACTTCTTGAAGGCTGTAGTCAACTTTTGCTTGTGCAGTACCATCACTGCGTCACATATGTTTAACTAGTCTGCTACCTTCTGGCAGTTGGTGCATTGCATACTACCTGTAAAAACAAGGGGAAATGTATACTTTTAAGACAAGAGGCTTCTTGTCTTAAAGGTGTCTGATCAGTACAAAATCCAAGCCCATGTTCACAAAGATGAAAAGAGTACATAATTTCACAGTTGGAAGCTCATTTGTACTGTCCCTGAATGTGAATTCTGCTCTAGGCTTGTCTTCTCCAAATACCTCTGCTTTTACCAGTTTGTAAGAAGTACATTAGCCTAAAGCTGGGGAATATATGAGTACAGATGATGTCGAAGGACATAGACCTTTTTCCCAGTTGTCTGACAACATACTAATGTGTAATATTAAAGAGAGATTCTGGTTTATTACAATTTGCGTTTTATTTTTGTAGCGATTGTATACAATAGGTTAACAAAAATGAGCAGTCAGGCAGTATACCTTTTCTGAAAGCATTTTTACCTGCTATTTAGTAGGTGGACACAAGTGTTACTAATTATGAAACATAAGGCTCTATACCTGAATAGAACAAAAACTTTCATTAATGTTGTTAGTAAGTGTTTTCCTACCATTTCATGTCAAAATTGCTGCTTCAAAAAAAGGTCCATCAGACAGGTTGGAAGCAAACCTGCTGAATTTTGGAATTTAATGTTTTTTGTTTTTTTTTAACCTGAGGGTTTGTCTTAATCTGTGTGACTACTCACCATGTTTTTGGAGTACAGTTTCAAGTCCTGAGTTTGTGAGCTTGGCATTTTTAAAGTCAGCATCTTGATTTTTTTTTTTTTTTTTTTTTTTTTTATTGGGATGAGAAGGAAGGTGGGGTTTCTGCGTGAGAAAA
>VVAS01051222.1:0-10511 GCA_015103295.1 Ptychochromis oligacanthus
AGCTGCAGAGGAGCTTAAAGGAATAAGGCAGTAGAAAACTTCAATTAGGGATAGTCACCCAGTTTTGACCCAAAACAGTCATGCCTCTAATGGACCAATTGGTGGTGCATGAAGAAAAGTGGAAAAATTAAAAGTACATTTGATTTTGGAAGTTTGCTGCCAAAAACAACAGAAAACACAAAAAAAAGCCTGAATCTCCTCCTTCCACGTCTTGGCTCCTGTTTCATAAACAATAAGCAGAAAAAAGAAGTTGTTTTTCTCTGAAAAAATAGTTGCGCTGGATGATTATTGTTGCAGTGGCTGCATGTGGATCATACAGTGATTGCCATTGATTGCAGCCTGTTTTGTCTGCAGCCAAAACCGACGGGCTTATCTGGTGGTGCTGCTTATTCAGTAAGTTCATCAAAGTTTATACCAATGCAAAAAAAAAAAAAGAAAAAAAAAGCACAGAACAAACATTCTTCACCTCTCTAAGTGAATCCAATCGTTTCAGTTATTCTGTCCAGTAATTGCACCTTTCTAAATGTTTGTGACCAAATTGCCAGCAAAGAAAAGCTTTGTACCGTTGCCTGAGTCTCTCTATAATTTTAACCAAACCCACCAAAAAAAGGAAAAAAACCCAAAAAAAACCCCACATCTCTTCCCTGGGTGCTATGAGCTTTTTTGTAAGTAAGACTTGCAAAAATTGCTGCATTGTTTAAATCCCTGTTTCATACACGACAAGTTTTTTTTTTAACCACAATGCGTGACTTGCTATACTAAAACACAAAACACGGGACTGCAGGTGTTTCTGAGGCAGGCTAACACCGAAGAAGAAAGGTACATTTCCATATTAGGCATTAACGTGAGCATGGACATGCAGATATCACCTGTGAACAGTAGGCAAACTCCAAAAACACAGAGTTCCTTTAGATACTGGTTGTCCTTCGTTATTTTACTACCAAGTCTCTAAATGTATCTTGCATGTATTTATTTTGATACATTTTGTTTAACACAGAAAAAAATGTTCAAGTTGAGCTTGATGTCTTACACATTAAATAATGTGAGTGTCTTCCTCACAGTGAGAGACTCATTATCTGCAGATATCCAAAGCCAAGGTCTCTGTATCGCATCTGAACAGGAAAAAGTTGGATCAGTGCACCGCTGCGTAACACCAGCTGTAAGTTTAAGACAATTATGAGACAGTGAAACCCTCATCTCACAAAACCATCTGGATTTAATCCAGAATTACCTTATAATCAACCACAGTAAAGTGACAAGAAGCAATCAAAATTGACCAGTGGAGAATTGAGAAACTGAAGTACACATTTAAAAAGAATAAGAACTCTTTAAGGAAGTGAATTGTCCTGCGACTGAGCCAGACACACGAAGCAGACAATGTGAAGAGGAAGAGAGAGCTGAGGATGAGGGCTTTCTCATGCTAATAACACTTCCACCCCCATTCAGTCTGGCCTCACCCTATTGTTGCTTCCACCTCTGTCACTCAGGCCACTGAGCAGAAGGAGAGTAGAGACATCAGGATTTACAAAGAGATTTCACACTGGGTGCACGTAATATAATCCACGTACATACACAGCTCTATAATCTGTGTTCAAGTGACTGGTCACCTGTTACACACATGCATGGCTGGAAACAGTAAACTGGAATTTCAACAGCTGAACAAAAGCAAGCAGCCGTCGGAACATCCTTCTCAAACTTTCCACCGCTGAAAGCCCCTGCAGAGGAAACATGGAATCTGTGAAGTCGTGGGACCTGGTGTGAAAATCTTGTTGAGGATGAAAAAGAAAACACAACTGATTTCCTGTTCCTGATTATACACCATCTGTGCAGTTCTGAAGAGTTTCTGTGACTCTCCAGAAGTTAATATTATTTAATTTTTTTCACCTTTATTTCTCCAGTGAGTGCAGCACTCTCTAATCCTTACAATGCTTTTATTTACTTGTCCAGTGAACATCCTCTAAGTCCTCCAGTGACAGGAAACAAAAATTGACCGTGGTGCATCTGCACCGGGAGGATTTTGTTTTAGAGGAGCACAAAGGGAAACAACTCCAGCTCCCCAATGATCAGCATACTGGAAAGTTCTCTGCACAAAAAAAAACACTTGAAAACACTTGAAAATATTCTGTGTGATATTTTGTAAGTGCTCTTATGCTGCCTGACAGTTAGACAAGTGAAGCCTCGCATTCAAACAAATTCACAAAAATGATACACAGAAGGGTTCACTGTTCAACACAACTCTATAGCTCAGTATAAGTGAAGAGCTCTGATATTCATCCATGTAAAATAATAATGAATGCTATTCAGTGAACACACAGGCTGTATATAAAAGATGGACACGGTGACATCATGAGTAAGGTGCCAAACACTCACACAGAAAGCTATATGATTTTCTTATGTTATGTTAAAAGCATTTGTTAGGTGTCAGGCTGAGCACCAACAAAGGCCTGCAGTACAAACAAAGATTGGCTCTGAAGGATTGCTTCATGATGGGAGGGAGCTGGATTGAAGCCACATCTCCTCCTAGGTTGAGTAATGCACAGGGCAGATTGACTCAGCAAAGCACTGTAATTATAAATTTAGCAAGAATTATGTTACAATCTTTAAAGAATGGAGAGCATGGGGAGGCACCAAACTCAAGTATCTAGGTGAGGTTCATGCTGTCCTTCTCCCTCCACAACCAACACAAAACTATCCAGGAATTAAATGCTGAAAGTGGATTTTCCATTCATGTTAACAGTGGTGCCAAGCTACATTAGCGAGTGCCCAAGTATATCTGGGGACTCAGAGAACGAAATTACCCAAGATTGATTTGCTAGTGGAAAATTCAGTCACTCCTAACCAGCTGCTAATCAGCTAATCCCCAGCTGTTGCTGTGGTGGTCCTCGATAATATTTAGCTTCTTCTCCAGAGAGGATATCATCCTGCGCTACTACAACTCCACTGTGTTAGACTTCACCATGTATGCAGCTGGTGATAGTCCTTCTTCTGCTTTGGAGATCTGCTGAGATCTGCAGAATACATTCTAATGTAGCAATCAAAGCAGAAGACCTTAAATGCTGAATGATGAACAATCTTCAAACTAAAATGTGCAATTCCTGGAGAAATTTGCCAATACAATATACTGCAGTAACCTTGAGATGTGCACATTCACATGCATTTAAGCTGGAAAAGTATCACACAATTATGGCAGGAATTTAGACTAAGTTAAATCTTAACTAAATCAAAGAGTAAGTGCTCGTGGTCTTCTCATGTTTCAAGATGCTTCCTCAGCTATTTTGTCTTTTGTTCTACAGTGACAGAAATAGGTGAGGGCATAATTTCCGCTAGGAACTGCGATACTTTTACAGACTCACACCGACTTCCTTAAAAAACATGTTTTATGTCTCCCGACTGTTCAGTTACTAAAAACCAAATTAGAGAAGCTCCGATCTACATAAAACATGTGAAGTCTGATTACCAAAAGCTGACTCAGCTTGGAGACAACGTTGACCAATCACATTAAAAGGTTGGGCAAATGTTCACAAGTTCAGATATTTTCACCCACACTCAGTGTGTTTGGAAATAATAACCCTCATGACAAGATACCGAAGGACATGCAAAAGTTCCCCATCATATTTGTCCACTTTATTAAAAGGAAACAAAAGCATAGCTAAAAAGGTGCATGAGGTGAACAACAACCAGCAGCCTGTGGGAATTAAACTCAGATTATATACTTCTGTTTTTTTTTCCACAGTTCTCTCACTGTACGCACATAAAGAGAGGGGAAAGTGAGCCCACCCTTTGTTAACAACACCAGCTGCACACACATACAAACAAGGGGAAAATGGCAGCGGTTCAATTGAACTCTCTTCCCTTGGTGAGGTAGTGGAGGAAAACCAAAAACCAAACAGGCTTTCCCTGCTACAGTTTCTCTGTCTCAGAGCTCAGACTTAGCTTTTAAAAATCTAGCCAAGAGCTACGTTAACAGGGGTTAAAGTGGTGAATCCCTCCTGTATGATGACAGAGCCCTCATGTTTACTAGCAGAGCCCAGCAAGGAAATCCCTCTCATCCTCCAGAGATGTGAAGCGAGACCAGTGACTTGCGCGAATGCTGCTGAATAAGCACAGAAATGGGATAGAAATAATGAGTAGGCACAGAGGAAAAACCTTTCCTGGGAATCACTGACAAACAGAGGCAGGGAGGCGGTTTTTCAACAGCAGCTCTCCCCCCTTCAACCCTCAGATAGTCTGCAGGATCAAATTGCTGAGCTCCCTTTGTTGTGCTTGAAGCACAGACAGGGCTTCCCACTTTTGGCCTACTTGTTTTGCTAAAGCAGCTGGAAGGGAGGGGATGATAGGAGAGGAGCTGGTTGGATAAGTACACAAAAAGTTTGTGTCTATCAGAGCTGCCTGGGTGTGCGAAAGTACCTTGAAAAGCCTTGCATTACTTAACACCGCTGACTGGAGGGTGTTTATCTGCAGGCAGATATCGCAGCAGTTAACGGCCGTATTGCAGCAAGCGTCACTTTAAGTTGATGCAACAGGTCAGAATGACAGGACTCCTGTTCCACCCAGGTTTACTATATGCAGTCATGCCTCTGGAATGTACACACATGGAAGCACGGATGAATAAGTAATTGATACTGCTTCAGCTGCTTCTTAAACAGACCTCGTCTCAGTCTCAGGTTATCTGCAAACAGCCAGAGTCCGGGCTAAGAGCATCAGTTCAACCAATGTGAACAAAGCTAATTTAATTTTATGTCTGTTGCCTTAAACCTCCGGCTGTAGAGACACTTTGATTATACACCAACTGGATGTGCTTTGAGATCATTCTTCATGCTGCAGACATCAAATTAAATAACTTGATTATTTACTTCCTTTATCTGCCACATGGTCAGATACAGGAAATATTTCCTACCTCATACTACAATACTTGTTAAGCTTATTTATTTATTATTTGTTTTATTTTCTATCTGTTACTTAATTCCTTTCTTCTGTGTATTTTTTAACCTTACTGAACTGTTTTGTTCTGTCATATTGGATTCATTTTATTGAGCTATTCTACCGTATTTAAGCTTTTTTCTAATAGGTTGTGTTGAGTGTTTTGGCTGCTGTGACACATTAATTTCAAAACTTTTGGACATCTTATCTTAATTATTTGTTGCTTTGTACTTTGTTGCAGCTGCTTACTCCAACAAATGACTAGTCAGTTAAAATATTATCTGATAATCAATAATAATTGTGACAAAAATATATGGATTAGCATCTCTTATTTTTTCCCATTGGAGAGCAAACAGATTATCTTTGGGTTTTTAATTCTTAGACAACACAAGTGATTTGGTAATGTGGCCATGAGATTTAGGAAATTGCCATTTTCACTGTTTTCTGAATATTGTTGACCAAACCTTTGATTAATCAAGAAAATAGCTGGCAAGTGCTGCAACTAAACTGGGATGAAAAGCTCTAGCCTAAATGTTGTGTTGGACATCTCCAGATTAAAGCTTTGACATGTTACGAAAAGATGTATGAGGAAGCTGAAGGGTGCACAAACAAGCAACAAATAACACACCAGAGCTGTCGTAGTACAGGGTCCTCAGCACACACTGTAGGAGGACTGACTGCTAGTGAGCTGTCAAATCAGTGCAGCCTCGGCTGGACAACCAGCTATGCTTAGTTAGAGGTCGCTGCTCACGCTGGGAGTCTGGCCTTGTCATGATGAGGCAGCACTGGAATGAACAATGTTCAGTGGTAATGAGCAGCAGGAAGGCCTTGTAAACAGAAGTCAGTGAAGTGGGAGTGGGCAGGGAATACATTTTATGATAAGCGCACAACTCAGCACAATGCAACAGAAAACAAAGCACGGCCGGTGTGCACGACGCGGCAGACAAAAGCATCTGGGTAAACACAAGAAGCTGCACGTTTTCTATATTAGTGTTACATCTACTTCTATTCTTATCTGTAATTGCTGTTACAGTGTGAACTCCCCATGGGAAAAAGAGCCACACCCGGGAGGAGAAGCAGCTGTGTCTCTTTTATAGCATGTTGTAACCACTGATGTATGAATTCAACATGAAAGAACATGACTGAGAAAAAGGAAAAAAAAATCTACTTACCAACCTGAGGATTTAGTGATCTGATATTTGGATCAGTTCAATCCTGACTCAAAATGCTGGACTGGGTATTGGTGATGAAGTGCCGATCTATTCAGTTTAGTTCTATGTTGTTCTGTGTTTACTTCGCCATGCAACAGCAGTGGCTAGCTGCATCACGGACACAGCATGGATAAAGCTAACAGCAAAGTAGCAGCAGCAGCTTGAAGGTACTTCATGCTGCTACACAAACAGGTCGTCTTTCTATATTTGTGAAAGTGTTTTAATTAACTGGAAGCTGTGGTCAAAGTGAGTCAAACACGACTGAAAAGCTCTGAAGAGTTTACTTGCCACTTGGTATGTTCAGTCAGAGATACATTATAGAAGGTAAGAGCTAGGAGGACATTTGGTCTAACACTTGTGGGGAAGCTTGTATTGCACCGATGGTAACATAACATATTGTCAAATTTCTTTTCACCTGTGTGAGAAAGTTCAGGAAAAGGAGAAACTACTGCAGCTGTTTTTTAAAGTTAGGAAAGCAATGTTTAAGTCGAACCTAATGACATCTTGAACATGAAAGAATGACTCTCTGATATCAGATCAGTATCTGCAGATACCCGAGGCCAAGACACGTGTATTGAATTGGAACTCGAAAAAGTTGGATTGGTGCATCCCTCGTACTCAGTGGTGACAAAGGTGGAAAAAAAAGGTTTGCAAACAAAAGCATCAAGACTAACTGCTATGTGCAGAATAAAGTTTTTTTTAAAGAGCTCACAGGGAGAACCACCAGACCACATCTGTGTTGTGTCCAATGGAGAAGTTTGTCAACTCTGACAAAATCAATATTTGATGGAGATCACTTGGTTTTTGCCTTGAGGACAATTCTGTTTTTACAAAAAGCATGTGTTTCAAAGTTGGACTATAATCCTGTTAACTGGGGACCAGTCAGGATACTGTAGCTCCTGCTGCATCGATTACTTACAAATTTTCTTTCATGTCTCAACTTTATGGAAGTTCTGCACTTTGACACTAATCACTGAAGTTCTCTTTTATGAATTAATATAATATACACACATTTACTCACTGTAAAGGAAACAAAGGAAAGTGGGGGAGGCATAAATTTAAGAAAGAATTTCTGCTCCTTTAGTTACATGGTTTTCTTTAAGTCATAACAACTACACTGAAACAAATCCTTCAAAGGCTCAACACTGTGACATAGCCGTCCAGCCTGTATCTCCTGACATCATAGTTGTTTTCACACAGAAACTCTGACCAATGTAGAGACAATCAGGTTGGGATTTTATCCATTTTTTTTAACATGTAACACACAGCAAGAGGTGGTCTGCTTGAGACGCATTCTTACTCCTGGACATACTCAGATTAGGCGAGGGAGCTGCCACACAGGATAACTACCCGTTGGCTGTGATTACACCGGCATTACCAGCAGCTATTTTCATATCAGTCCAGGAAATCACTATTAGAGAGATCGTTAGAAAAACCCTAATAATCCCCTACAAGCAAGCACTTGGCGACTGTGGAGAGGAAGAACTCCCTTTTAATAGAACCGGGCTCAGGGAGGGGCAGCCATTTACCACGACTGGTTGGTGGGTGAGGGCAAACAGAAGAGAAAAAAGGAGAGCATAAACAGACCAGGACAAACCAAAATTATGGGAGAGAGTAAACGACATGCACTAGTGGCATGTAAATGCATCAGGAGTGAAAAGAGGAAGGTGGAGAAGGAATACATCATGGGAAGTCCCCCAGCAGCATGAGCCTATAGCAGTTCAGTGTCACCTGATTCAACCCTAAGTATAAGCTTTTAAAAAGCCTGATTTTAAAAGCAAAGAGGGCATCTGTCTCCTGAATCCAAATTGGGAGCTGGTTCCAGAGGAGAGGGGTGTGATAGCTGAAGGCTCTGCCTCCCATTCTACTTTTTGGAACCACAAGTAAGCCTGCAGCCTGAGAGCGAAGTGCTCTATTGGGGTAATATATTATGGAGGTCCTTATCTCACATGCACCTCTGTCAGTTAATGTCCAGAAAAGTTCAGGGCTGGAGTGCATGTGTGAGAATGTCTAATGACCTAATCACACAGCAGGTCAGAAACCTATCCCAATGATGCCACTTAATGAAAATACTGATGTAATGGCAGCCAAGCAGACATAAAAACTGCAATGATATACATGTTCTTGCTGAAGGGATCCAGGTCGGTGTCAGTGTAGTTTTCTCATTGACACCTAACCCTAACTGAACATTAAAAATATGCAACCCTTATATAAACATGTTAAGATTATTTTAGTAGGCACAGGGTTGTATTGAAAAGGAAGCTTCTTCAGTGAGAATGAAGTGATAACAAGCTCAGACTGGAGTTCACGTTGTCAACGCAGGGTGTCTGGCACAGCTTGGGCTGACAGCAGCTGAAGATGACACACATACAGTTGCTCTTCTCAGACACACACATACATACACACACATCACATCACTACCTGCCTGGAAAAATCTGTGTTTTCGCTGCTGGACAGTTGATTTTTTACACGATCCAGCTGGCTTTCGGTTTTCAGAGGCGAGAACAAATCTCCTTGATATCTTCATACATTTGCATGTTTGTTCCACACATCGCATTATCAAACTTTATCCAAGCACACACTTGTGCTTGTCTGGACAGCATTAGATACTGCAGAATAATCCAATATGTAAGTCATTCCATGGTAGCCTGGGCTTGAAAAGGAAAAGTATGATACTCAACCTCCTAATCTTTGGCCTCAATCCAGCCATAATCCATCTATACATCACAGCCTGCACTCGTAGGAGTATAATACAACGTATAAAGACATTTTAAGCCCTCACTACAAAAACATACAGGATAAAATAAAAGTCCTTCTTGCAGCAGACCATCTGCACTGTGCAACAAGCATTTAGCATATATCATTTAAACACATCCTTTTCCCTGCAGTACGTAAGTTATAGTACAGTAAAACAACATAGAGTAACAGGCCGCTGACTGGTAATCCTCCTTAGAAGTTTAGTATTTTATCATCAAATTTCATACCTGTAAATGAATATCAATAACTGTAGTTATTAACAATCCAGTAGAGTGCTTCTGGCTTTATTGAACAGAATAGTGGTCTATTCTGTTCAATAAAGCCAGAAGCACTCTACTAGAACTTCATTTATTAATACATTAACCAAATAAATGACAATTACAAGTAGCTGCTGATTCCCTTATTGTTTGAGCAACAATAACAGCCAACAAACTACACAAGCACAAATAAATACTCATACATATAGCTCTGCACTTAAAAGATCATGTCTTCATGACATAAAACACACTTATTAAGTTTGTCATAGTTTTTATAAGACTATTAACAAAAAATATGGAGAAGGACATGGACAAAAAAAACTGTCTAAAGCTCATAAATAGCGCAGTGCCATCCTTGTGCTACAGTGGCCAATACTACATTGTGTATCTCTCTTTCACTACTGTGAGCCAGCTATTGATTGGCTCTGTGTACTACTACTGTGAAATAGGAGAGGGTGCTGAAAAGCTGAAAAGTGTTAAGCACAATGCCAGGCAGGCTTGAAGAGCTTCAGGAAGACACACACAAGGCTCCTCTGTCAAATGTGATGCGGATGCACATGGACTAATGGAGGATGACACATACAGTAAGTGGGAACACAATGAGTGTGATCTCACCTACAGTTTGCTATCCTTCGTTGTAAGCTGCACAGCAAGTTTTCTTTCTTGCATTCATTTCCATGTTGTTCATTTTTGTGCAGGCTGCCCAGTTACAAGCAAAATAAACTGCAAGTCACACAGTATGAAGTCAGAACTTTGCTTAAAGCCCAGTACAGTCTTCAACATAACGTTTTTCATGGCACTGTAACGTAAAAATAATGAAAAAAATAATCATCAAAACTACTGATCTGTAAGGGTCCATGTCAGCCAGTTTACTTCACAGCTGAATCTATTGGAAACACCAACACTTATTTAAACTTTATTTATTCAGGAGAATAAGACTCTTGAGGTCAAAAATTTATTTTGCAAGAGTGTTCTGGACAAGACAGGCAGAAAAAAATAATCAAAGTATAAAAGAATATTAAGTACAGTCGTATTAACCGTTCCAAATAAAATAGTAAAGCGAACACTTCCCATATCACACTACTCCCCATGTATTTTGTGTATCTCCCCGGGTTTTACCACCATTAGTAAAAACAAAATACTGTAGCATTATACAGCATATTGACAAAGTAATAAAAAACAAAAATGTCTTTATTAGCATTACACTCTTGTGAATTAACCTACCAAAGCCATTTTTTGGGTAATCCTCTGTGCGTTGTTATTTATTGAGCACTTATATCCTTGATAATGCCTGCAACTACCTAATCTATGCTGCTGCCGCACATCTTCCTAAATTAAAATTTATCATGTACCGTCCACTGATACA
>VVAS01051269.1:4580-15125 GCA_015103295.1 Ptychochromis oligacanthus
GGGTGTTTTTTTTTTAAAAATCAAAAAGGAAAAAAAAAAAAAGGCCCCCAAATTAAAAAAAAAAAAAAAACATTTTCATCCATTCAGCAGGTAAACATGACCAAGATGTCAAACCTCTCTTTTTATTTCTCTCCACCTCTTCTCCTTCTCTTTCCACAAGCTGCTATCCCATTCTTTAGTACCTGCTGCAAAGTAAATACCTGCATCTGCAAATGCACGTATAAAAGCTTACGTGGACAAAAAACGAGCTGTGCTGTCACCACAGATGGATGGATATTTTATTCTGCTTTTATTTGTACCTCCATATTGCCATTAGTTGGATTTGTAATTTCTGAATATGATGTGAATTGCTTAGAGTTACGTTTCCTATCTAAACTCTAGCAAAGTCTCTTTGCTTTAGATAAATTCGCTTTGTCAGGGGGCCAAGTAAAGCTTAGAAGCACAGATATAAATTAGACAAAAAAGCAGGCCAACATAACACTTGCCAAGCAAGCAATTATTGTAATAAATGTCAATAATGTGTGTTTAATAGGGCCCCATCAGGCCTCTAGGATCGCCTTGTTCACACTCACTTTTATCTTGCTGGCTTTGCTTTTATTAAATGACAAGATTGATTGCCATTGGAGAAGAGGCTCTGAATTGATCTGTTTTGAGTAAATCAGATTTCTCCTCCACAGCAACTCCCATTTATCTACACATTCATACATCTAAATGAGAACAGAGAAAAAAACAGGCAGAGAAAAAGAAAAGAATGACTCTGATGACACCAAACTTTCACCTAGTACTGCCATTCAGTCAGTAGCCATGGGAGGCAGCCACAAATGTTCCCAGCTTTTGTTACCCTTTGATTTATAGTCAGTCACTGTGTCCTTGAGGGGTTAGTCTAGATTTCCTGCTAACCAGTGGGTGGACTCTATATTGTGCTGCTCAGAGTAGGCCGTTGATATCATTTTTTTATGACCTTGTAATTGTTACTCTAATTATTCACAAGAGAAGAGAGGTAAATAGTTTGGAATTAACTGGTTGTGAACCAGAGGGGAGAGTATTAAGAAGGAGATAGACAGGTTCTCCTGTTTGACTGTGAGAGGCAAAACTTGTATACAGAACTCTGTGTGTACTGTACACAGGGTAAGTAAGAGGTTACTAAGGACAAATGGGCCACTTCAAATACCACCATGTACATTTCAACATGCTCCACACATTCATCAAGTCACATGGAAGATTAAGCTGTTTTTCCTCCACAGCAAAGCTTTCTGTATTCAAGGCAGTAAAGCACAGGGACCCAATCAGACCAGGAGGGAGTATGGGGGGGGTGGGGGCATTTAGTTATCCCTGTCAACAAACAAATCTGGGTTCTGGGTTCTGACTTTGCATCTAAAGCAACATTTGTGCTCATTTAATGGATTTCATACTGTGTAAATCTTTGGTGCGGTTTGGAGGCTTTGGGTCCGATGCTGCTTGGTTTGCAGTACTCATTGGCATTCAGGCACTTCTGTAATGCACCAGAGCGCAGCAGCCTGGTGTAGTGATGGTGTGTGTTCAGCAGAGAAATGAAGAGTGAACTGAAGAAGGTTGAAATTTTCAATGAATAGACAGTGGCAGAATACACAGTCGAACCATAACCTTTGACCTCAAGGGAGTTTCACTGATTGAACAGCTGTCTATGGGAAGTAGAGCTTAATATTTGATTTTAGATTAACATTTATGAAGTTTCGCTTTTTTGCGTATCTTCATACTTTTCTTGTGAAGTAAGTGTTGAAAGAGTTCGGTGAAGCATTTGCAAAGTCAATTTTTCTGAGTTATTTAAATGATGCATTGTTCACATGCACGTCATCTAGCCTGCGGTCTTCTTCTTTTTTCTCTTTTCATTCATTTGCTGCATTTCTTTGTGCCACCACTTTCGCACCAGGAATGGGTGTTGTGATGCACAGCACTATTTGCATGCTTTGGGCATTGCATTTTGCAAGCAAAGTGAGGATTGCTCATAAAAACATCACCTCACAACACTGCTAGTGTTTTTTTTTTTTTAAATATGTTTTTGTTCCTCAGATCAAGGTATCAAAAAGTATTGTTTAGGTCCAAAGGTAATCTATATAAACAGATATCAGCGTGTGAATATGAAGACAAGATTTGTGATGCTAATATCCGCTGGATATCCAGTAGCTACACTGGAAGCACCCCAAAATTGCCCAGTTATATAAATTCAACATTCTCAATCATTTCCTTGCCCTTTAAAGCAATTCCGTTTTTCATAAACCAGAAAATCTTTTTTTGATTGTGGAGTGTTTTACTGATAAAATGGGTGCGCGCTTTTCTCCTTCTCTGCACGATGAGACTGACACAAGTTCTTTTGACATATACACAAACACAAAGGCCTCTCTTCTGCGATGGCACTGTATCAATATTATGCTTTCTCCACCCTGCTCTGTTCCTGTTTGCACAGCCCAGTAAATGTACCCACCTAATGGAGGAAATCCAGCTCACTCTGCCCTGCGCTGAGACTTTTTCTCTCTATTTGTCTTTCACAGACCCACCATGTTAAATTTGTTAAACTGACTTTTTCACTCTCAGCTGCTGCAGTGTAGAAGGAGTTTTTCTTGTTTTGTTTTGTCGTTTGTTTTTACACAGGAAGCTCTGTACTGAAGGTGTCTCTTGGTGTCACTTTTGACCCTCTTTTGTTTCACTGTCTGTTTCACACAGTTTCCCTCTGTCACTATCTCTTCCTCTCCTGGTTTCACTTGCAGGCTAGCTGCCTCTCTCATGCCCTCGACGCTTTCGGATGCTTGTTTTTGGATTTGTGCCAGCTTGAGTGTTCATAAGTGTCACCATTTCTTTCTGCAAGTCCTGCAGGAAAGCGTACATGCCTTATTCTGCAGACCTGCATGCTGAGTGAAATGTTTCAGTCACCAGAAACACATTTTACATCACAAAAGCAATAATTAGGTCTGTTGTATAACATGAACTCCACCTAATGTTGAACAACAGTCTCTTTATGACGTAGATCTGAATCATGTGTCACAGTGCCCTAATTCCTTCTGATAGGCTGCATAATGTCCAGCCGGCCGGCTCTGTTTTTCTTTTTTCCTAGGAGTATCCCACTCTGTGTGGATGACTCAGTGAAAAACACTGGGCTTTTGCAGGAAGAGAGGCTCTTGTATTAAGATAACATATAAAGTGACGAGTGACAGACTGAAAGGAGGGCTTTAAGAGCACTTCAGGGTCATGATCTTGCTTGAAAACAATAGTCTGTCAGAGAATGGAGAGCAAGGAAAAAACAGCGTGACAAGTTGTAACTTCTTCCAACCTATTGGAGAAATGTGGTGGTGCCATTTGATGGATACTAACAGAGGGGGATGTTTAGAGAAAAACAAAAGAGTAGCAAGGTACAGATTTATTTTAGCCATGTGTGCCACTGAACCAATGTCTTTCTTAGCTGCCAGTGCAGTTTAGAATGTGAAACCAATACAGTAGTTATACACTCACACGCCACTTTATTAGGTACATATTGCTAGTATCAAGTTGGACCACCTTTTGCTTTCAGAACTGCCTTAATTCTTCGCAGCATTGATTTAACACATTGCTGGAAACACTCCTCAGAGATTTTGGTCCATATTGACATGATGGCATCACTCAATTGCTGCAGAGTTGTCAGCTGCACATCCATGATACAAATCTCCTGTTGGTGCTCTGTTGGATTGAGATGGTGTGTTATCCTGCTGGAAGCAGCCATCAGAAGATGGATACACTGTTGTCATAAAGGGGTGGACATGGTCAGCAACAATACTCAGGTAGGCTGTGGCATTTAAACAGTGATCAGTTGGTACTAAGGGGCCCAAAGTGTGCTGAGAAAATATCCCTCACACCTTTACACCACCACAGCCAGCCTAAACTGTTGATACAAGGCAGGATGGATCCATGCTTTCATGTTGTTTATGACAAATTCTGACACTATCATTTGAATGTCAAAGCAGAACTCATCAGACCAGGCAACATTTTTCCAATCTTCTATTGCCCAATTTTAGTGAGCCCGTATGAATTGTAGCTTCAGTTTTCTGTTCTTAGCTGACAGGAGTGGGACCCAGTGTGGACTTCTGCTGCTGTAGCCCATCTGCTTTAAAGTTTGATGTGTTGTGCATTCAGAGATGCTCTTCTGCAAACCTTGGTGGTAACAAGTGGTTATTTGAGTTACTGTTGCATTCGTATCCAAACAGACTGACCATTCTCCTTTGACCTCTGCCATCAACAAGGCATTTTTACCCAGAGAAATGGCACTCACTGGATATTTTCTCTTTTTCAGACCATTCTCTGTAAATGCTAGACATGGTTGTGCGGGACAATCCCAGTAGATCAGCAGTTTCTTTACAGTAGATTCTGTTTGATCTTCCTGTCACCAATACAAAGTCCGTTCTTTGCTAGCTTGCCAGTACCTATATCCAAAAAGCCTGTGAACTTTACACTGTAGATAATTACAGTAAAGTACTAGCAGCTAGATATGACAGCATTAAACTGTTATTTTACAGTGAGAATACTGTAAAACAGTCTACAATAAAAGCTGCTTACTGGTAACACATTTTATACTGTGCTGGTTAAACTATAGGTTTCACAATATAACACTGTCGGCTGTTTTGTGCCATTATTCTGTTACTTTAGTGATCCTGGAAAAATTTCTGCAAACAGTTTATCCTGAAGTCAGATTCTTATCGTGCCATACTTCAAGAAAGAACCAGCTTTGTCTCAGTAACAATACTCTTTCAACTGCAAGGTAAAGGGAATACTGCTATAGTCAACATTTTAACAACCACCCTTAAGATAAATGCTGACCACACGTGATTAATCGTTCGGTCGTTGTGGCCCATTGCTAGCTAAACTTTTCCACTGTCCTCAACCACACAAACACTGGAAACCACATCAGGCATCACTAACAATCACAATCCAAACACAAATAGCTGAAATAATCATAACAATCAGTTTCAATAAAGATATGAACTTAAACATTTACAGTCCCAAGAGTAATTTTTAATTAAAATTTAATTACAATAATTAGTTACAGTGTATGTTACAAAGTATTCTGTATTGTACCGAACATGTACAAGCAGTAGTACTGCATGTCTCTGAATGCCATTGCTATGGTGAAACATTGCGCATGACTTGTACAACAAGCACTGCAGCAAAACAAAGTGAAAACTATTTTGCAAAAGAATTAAGGAATCACAGGAAGAAACCAGGATCCTGTTAAATATTTACTGTAAAGCTGAAGAAGATGGCAAAATAGATAGCAAAAATCAAGGTGTGATAATGGTAAGGCAGGGTAGGCAGAAATGACACAGTAACAGAGGAAGAATATGAAGTAACATGAAAGGGGTCTGCCATAACAGGAAGGATGAGTAAAGGTTGGAATTAGGGAAAGACATGGAGGATGAACTGTCAAAACCACATAAGCTCTGTCACCATGACGTCCACACTTTCACCAGCTCACTTTACCGCTTAATCAAAGTCTAGCCTGAGTGATTACATGGCCCTTTTTTTCTTGAAAGTGTCACTATTTAAAAAAAGCTCCTAATACTGCGCTCTAGGAATCATTTCTAATTTATTCTCACCAGTCCTGATCTGCCAACCAAAGCTATTATAGGAAAGTCAGGATGATGTGCTGTCAGAAGCCAGAGAAATAGATGTCATCCACAGCAATAAGCCTGTAATAACTACCGTCAAATTATTTTCGGGGACTAAGTAACTTTTCCCTCATCTCCCCATTTGGCCCCTGGCGCCTCTTTTGCAGCTTGTAAAATGCTTATTATTAAAATTGCATAACTACGTATATAGCATTTGAGTTGTTGAACTGAGGCAACATATCCCTTTTCTCTTATTAACATAGAAGGAGATCACTGAACTTCACTCATGCACAAACATTATTCACTCATGTGGACATATTCTTTAACAGCTGCAACAAACATATCTGCATATACTGTGTATGGTACAGCAGTGGCAACATATACTGCGTGTACTGCACATCAGACAGTGAAGTACAGAACATATCTTCTGCCATTTGGATTAGTCTCTTTTCCTCAAGAGGATGATTCAGGTGTGTTCGTAAATGGGAACGAGAGAATGAGTGGAAAAGGACAAGAGAGGGAAGGGAGTGCAAAGCAGAAAGAGCACTTGCTTGTGTTTAGGGTGGCTCACAGTAGTTAAAGTGACATTTTGTTGAGATGTGCACTTTCCAAAAAGCCCTGTGGGGGTGCACGGGGCATGCCCAACCATGCCAGCCTACTCTATGCAGTCACACTGTATCCTGACACTAAACACACCAGGCAGGCTAGGCCATGCGCCCAAACACATTATACTCTTTCCTATCTAACACTCAAACAAAAACAAGCTAATTTTATTATACCTGACACAGATACAATACCCTCTGATAATCTAACATTAAAATGTCCACATATACACACACCTTTATCTACAGCACTGTAACATTACATAAATATGGACCTTTTTGCCCTCAGGTACTCCATCTGGGTACTCATAATTTGAACTCAGTTTGTTCTATATAGGAATTACATAATGAACGCTCTGCGCCGTAAGCACAGCCAGCTCCCTGTGTTCTGCATATGACCTACGTCTTGGACCTTGGTCTGGCACATGAATTTAGGCAGAGGCAAGGCTAGGTGACAGAGCATGAATGCCTGCAAAGTGATACAATTGGACAGCACAGTGGTTTTGTGAAAGGACTGAGCAAGGATATTGTCTAATCTGAACTTTGACACTCTTGTAACAGAATCATCTTAGGTGGATTTAGAAGAGCTGAAAGTCTACAAGGTGCTTTCATTCCCAGAGCCACAGAGCAGGCTACAGTTACAACTGGAAAACAATGTTGCTTGGTGCAGAGAAATCAAAAAACACACATACCTTGCAGACAGACTTCTATCCTGGGCTGTTATGGGGGGATAGTAAGGGTTGATTCTTCCACACTCTGACAGAGCCACTAATGCTAAAATGTCAGCACGCTGTTGGAAGAGCAGGCAAAAGGAAGCTGGAGAGACAAAGACAAAAAGAGAAAGAGATGGGAGGGTTAACATGACAACTAAAAGTCACAAATCCTCTAAGCCCTGGTGGGGGTTAATTTTACACCTGCGCTTCAGTGCCCTGTCAACATTAGTATTAAAAAAAACTGTATGCAGAGCCGCTGACCTTAAAATTCCAGAAATTAACCGTGAAAGAGAAAAACATTTTTTTTCCCCAACATATCCCACAGTGAATGCAATATTCACTCAAATTCACCTCAGTTTACTTTATGAACTGCTCTAACTATTTTGTGCAACAAAATCTATCTTAAAGCATGCTGAATGTTTTACACTACTATATGTCAGTGGCCAAAGCTAATGTAACCAATTAGCTATGGTGACAAACTGTGACATTAGTGGCAGTCAGCAGGTGCCAGTCAAATCACATTAGCATTTCTGCTGCTCAGGCTCAAGCAGTTTTAATGGTGGCACTCAACTGGAACATACATTGAAGGCACCAGGTGAACTATACTGTACAACAAGAGGCAACAAGGCAGGTTAATCCATCACAACAAAAATAACAGAAGCCACAGGAAGTGGTCTGGAGCCAGATGGATGTGCTGTGCTGTGCTGTGCTGTGCTGTGCTGTGCTGTCAACAAGAGCTGTTATTACCAATTGATGAGAAATAAAGCCAAGCTTATTGGAAGATGGATAATATGCAAGGTGATTTGATCTCAATGTGATAAATGGCGATACCATGAGAACAAGCTTTACATTAATGAAAAAGTAGGTTCCATTACAAATACGCTTTGCATACTTGTGCTGTGTAGTGAGGGAGCTTATCTAGGCAGGGCTCTACAGTGGGAGCACTTCACTTTCATATGTGAATGAAAATTGATATTGAAATACTGAAAAATATTTGGGTGCACCAGTGCATCCGAGTGAGTTCAATATAGGGATGGTCCCTAAACCAGATACTGAATTGGAAATGCTGCTAAATTATTAAGAAGCCGGTTTATTTAAGTCTTTTTTTTTATCTGTACTTGAAGAGACAGGGGAGTGAGATTAGCAGAGCAGAAAACTTGATTTTGGTGTAATTGTCGTTGCACAAGGGGCTTCTCCTCTCTATCATTCTCTTCCCTGTTCTCTGTGCCAGTGTTTGCCTAAAGGCAGGGCTGAGCACACACACAAACACACACACAGGTACAGGAAGCAGAGCAGAGAAGTCATGAAGAAGAGAAGTGAAAAATACCAAGTTGATAAACACTTGCTCATCACCTGCAATAAAACCTTCACAGATGAAAAGTCATTTTTTTCAGAATTCTTCTATACATCTATTCAACAAGCATAAATTGCAGGAGAGTTTTCAAATGCGTTGCCTGAAATCTCATATCCAGCATGAACTTTGTTTATGAAGTAAAAGCATCTTCCTGTAGTACGTGCTTTCTTCAAATGATCTCCTCACATCAATGTGAGGAGCCGGAACATTCAACTTCAAACGTCAACATTATCAAATGGCCAAAAATAACACGGAAAAACACATAGACTACTATGCAACTATCTATTATCAATCATAGGTATGCATGTAGTCACCCCTAAAGGCCCATTTTGAGCCAGGAATATCCCCAATTAGGTCCCAATCACATGTTATGATTAAAAAAACTTCAGTAATCTCTTATTTAGATAACAGATAAAGATAAGTTACTTTCAACTACAACTCTAGTGTCTGTTCAAAACAGTGTGAAACTATGAGCAAAGATAGGAAACTCTCAAGCACTACCATGGCCAAGACATTACAGTCCATTTGGAAAACATAGTGTGTAAAGACAATGCATTGCTACAGGATATTTTCTTCTGGGCTGTTTTTTGGCCAGTCTGCGATGAAAATGAAAATGGTAAACTGTGGTTTCCTGGTCTGGAGCCAAGCTACGGTCAAATATTTCTTTTCCTCAATTCCATTACAATACAGCTGGCACAGCTGATATGTCCGTGCCAGCTTTGTGGTATGGAGAAATGATTTATAGTGTCAAAAAGATCTGAGAAATGGACATTAATTCTACAATTTTCACTGGCCTTTTTGAAGGGAGAAAGACTCCCCAAAGTCCAGCTACAAGGAGAAAGGGCATAAATGAAGGCTGTAATGTAATGTATTTCCAGCTCAGCCTAAGAAAGTTCCTCAATACTCGTAATGACTGTTGTTGGCAAGTGGCTGGTCCAGCCTCTCTGTGTTTCAGCCCTGAGGAGGATGGAGTGATAGGTCCGGGTAAGCTAAAATGATGCAGATTGTCAAAGATGCACAGTGCAATCTATGATTTCACACTGGGAAAGAAGCTGGTGAGCCATTAGGTTATTGACGACTTTAATAATCTCAAAGAGCATGCTGTTGAACAGACAGGTGATAAATTAACTGGATTTGCAAGCATAAAATATGTTAAATAGGTGCTGTGCCACCACATTCCACCAGAACAGCTTCAATGTACAGTACCTTCTTCCGAAAGATATTTCCTCATTTGGTCTTTTGAGAGCTCTTTGTAAAGTATTGGTCTAAAAACTCACATAGGTGCTCAATTAGGTTCAGATCTGACCACTGCAAAAGTGATATCAGAGTAACCTCATTTGCATACTTTCATACACTGTCATCCTGGACGATATCTATACCAGGGCAGAAATGCTTCAAAGGGTATGGTGACTCAGACCAATTTTGTATTCATTCAGCCAAGCCTTTATTCTAAGGAGACAAGGGGCGCAGGAAAAATATTGGCTCCACTCATTACAAAAGTCAAATGTTCAGGAATTTTCTTAAATTTATCACGTTCTATATGTGTCATAATCACCCGTATTGTGTGGTGATTGGACAGCGAAAACCCCATCCTGGCATGTTATTTTATAGAAGCTGGGAAGAATTGCTTTTCGGATAAAGATCTGCTGTTTGCTTTGATCTTGGCAGTGAGTCTGTGATCTGTCTGCAATTTCAAACAGCTTTCTGCTCCTAAGTCCATCAAAATCCAACAAAATGTCTTTCTTGCCCAAGAACATTAAGAACTCATTAGGCCGAGCATGATTCAGCTAAATACATCCCAGCCTTCTGTCCAAAAAAAGGGGAGGGGGAGGAGAACTTGCACTCCTTGAATCCTGTCTGTAACAAGAGTAATAATACCAGAAGAAGATGCATGCAGTTTTACCCCCTAGAGCTGCCAAATTTGCATACTTTTTATGATGTCTGTGAGTTTGTTTTGTCTTTGTGACAAACATATCTTGCAAATTCTACTGCTGTTCCTCAAAAAACGTCATAAGCCTCTGGTTTTTTACTGTCATGTAAAAGCAAAAATCAGTGAGCAGCCTTTTCAAATAAGATGGCAATTTAAAGCCATTATCAATATGGACAAAAATAAAAAACAAGACTTTTCTGCAATGGATTAAAAAAAGCAAGTGTTTTTAAGTGAGTCCTTCCTTCATACTGAAAAGAAGGGGAAAAGGTTGCCTGGAAGGTGTGAAAAACCCCAAACACAATTTTGGTTAATGAAAACACAATTTAAGGAGCTAAAA
>VVAS01051275.1:9569-19777 GCA_015103295.1 Ptychochromis oligacanthus
ACTTGAGACTTTCCTGTATATTTTCATTTTATTTTTATTTTTATGTGCACAACATTGTTTCAGTTTTCATTTTCAGTTTCAAGTCTAGTTTTTATTTTTATTTTCGTTAACTAAAATGCTTGTTCACATCTAGTTTTAGCTGTTAGCTTAGTTTTAATTAACTATATCGACCTACAAATGAGGCATGGGCACAATTCATTCAACATCTGTATTTACCTTTTATAATTTTGAGCCACATTCTTCCCCATTTAGCTTCACCTTTTTTTTTTAAGTTCCTTTTAAATCAGGTCAGAGCTGGCCTGCCTCACCCTCTGAGCCTCTAGGAAATGCAACCCTTCCACAGGGTCTACCATCAGAAGAGGGGCAAGAAGTGCATAATTCATTCACCAAGACTGTTATTTAATCTAAAGCAAATTTTATGCAACATAAAGTATTATCTGTTATGTTGGGAAAAAGCAAATGTTGTGATTGTGTTACGTATCATCTCAGATGTTGTCAGGTAAAGACTCTGACTCTGTCTTTGACAGGAACGGCCACAACTTTAGCAGAACCGTCCTGATTTTATGGCGACACTTGACATTTGTCTGCAACACTGAAATTGCTCTAAACGTGGTTTATTCATTATTCAGCTCATCGAGGAAACCTCTCCTCTATTGTTAGAGGGGCAATAAGCTCAGATTGGAAGCTGGCCGAACCTGCTGGCGATGCTGATGCACAATGGCGTGTTAATGAGCAGCTTCTGTAAGTCAGAATGGTTTTTCCACAATGCAGATAAGGTGTTATTGTCTCTTTTTTTTCCTGTGAGAATGAGCTCCTCTGTCTTACGGAGACAAAAAGTGTATCATGATTAAGTGCTTCTATATTATGACCTGCTGGTAAATGCAGCAGCAGCCACCTCCTACTTACTATTAATTTTTCTGGTGAGCGTGATGCATGTGTAACAAGGAGGCCTAAAAAACGGTGACCTATATACTCTACGCAGGTGAGATAGGAAACAGTCCCAGTGTGGCTGTCAAATACCCGTCCTGTAGTAGGGCTGCTGCAAACTGCTCCAGGCAGCAGTTCATATGTATATATGTGTGTGTGTGTGTGTGTGTGTGTATTTTCATATTTCATGGTTGCATGTCATCATGACCTGGTGTCACTTCAAGGGCGGTGTTTAAATGCAACATATACAAGAACGTTCCCCTTTGGATTGGCTCCCATCTGGAACCTGAAGCTGCCAACGTCTCCAAACCAAATGAGCCCCATCAAACTGGAATATTTTAACTGTCTGAAAACCGTGTGTGTGTCTTTTCAGCAGTGATTAATGAGCCACTGTTAAACCATGTCCTAACCACTCATCCAACCTAAAGTCACCAGGGAGGCTGGAACCCAGGTGGGGTCCATCCAGGACAGGTCGGACTCCATCACAGGGCCAACACATCCACACCTACAGCATATTTAAAAATTCTATTTGGTTTGGTCAAAGCAGCTCCAAATATCTGTTTTAATGATAGATGAATTGATTAAAATGCCTCAAAATATACCTGCTTTATAAGATGTTTTTATGCTACTTTATACTTCTACTCCACTATATTTTAGATGCAAATATATCCTATATTTGGATGCATGTGTATGCAGGCACTGGATACTGTCTGTCATGGAGCACTGAGATTTATCACAAACCTTAAAGCCCAAACCCACCACCTCATATTGTATGCTCGCATCTGATGGTCTGACTTTGTCCTTTTGGAGACTCGAACGCTGCTGTATTCTTATTTAGAAGGCCATTCTTCTGCTGCCATCTTACTTACTGACCTAGATCCATCAGAAAAGTGTAGGAAGTTACTGTCTTCAGTCCCAAGGCTTATTCCTTCTATCCGACCCGGAAGCTTGAACTGAATTTTGAAAAAAAAGGTGGTAAAAACTACAGCTCCCTGTACCGGGAATCAGCTGCAAATTCACCTGAATCCTAAAGAGCCGGTCTCACTGAATGAACCTGATTTAAGGTGACCTGGAGACAGTTACTTCAGTCTTCAACTTCTGCCTGAACATTACTGCCCGTTTTTGGCCCAAGATGACCCATAACAACGTTTAACGTTTTTTTAGTTTTGAAGTTTGTGATTTTTTTTCACAGCCTCTGTCCTCCATTGTGGTCCTCCAGTGAAACACCTTCACCCCTGAGAAATACCCCCCATATTACACTAATAACAAAAAAACTGAGCATTTCTTCTTTAGATTTATTTTT
The DNA here is from genome assembly GCA_015103295.1 of Ptychochromis oligacanthus. NCBI lineage: Eukaryota > Metazoa > Chordata > Actinopteri > Cichliformes > Cichlidae > Ptychochromis > Ptychochromis oligacanthus. The sequence continues at coordinate 11,800 of VVAS01051275.1, forward strand.
GGCCCTTATTATTTTTCAGTAGGACACTAGAGCTGACAGGAAAGGGGGGGAGAGAGCATGGGAGAACGATACACAGGAAACGGCCCGGGGCAGAATCAAACCCGGGGGCATGCAGTAGCCTTTGGCACATGGATCGCCTGCCGGTGAGCTATACCAGCACTCCACAACAAACAAACCCACTCTGGAAACTGAAACTAAACCGAAGTTAAAATGAAAAAAATTAATTAAAAAAACTAATGAAAAATACAAAACTATAATAACTCTGGTCTGAAGTGATTTATTTTTCTCTCTTATTAACATGGACGACCCCAGCACTCGATCTGGGTCAAGCACCTTTTCCACTCTCCCCATCTGCAGACGTGCAGCAGTAATGAGACGCTGTGATTAGACAGGAAACTGTTTTCAGAAGGAGAGCAGAAGCCTGCACAGCACAGGTGACATCCACCATAAATCAGTACGACCTGTCCGGCCCCAGTTAAAGGCAACAAGGGACAAACTGCTCAAAAAAATCCACAAAGCTAAAGCTCATTCTGTTCACTCATTATTTTATTATTTTCATTTGTTTTGTTAGCTTTCTGCCATTTGAGATGGTAAATTGTCATTTATATGTTATATTCCAGTGATGGATGCTAAGATTAAACATTGCCGAAGCTTGAGCAGTTTTTTTTAAGCATTATCTGAATTAACTTCAATTTCAATGGTCTCTGGAATGTAAAAAAGGCATGTATAGAATTACCATTCAAATCTGATGAAGACTACTTAAAAAGTCCGACCCAAAATAAGGTCTGAAAAGCTTTTCGCCCCACAAGTTATACTTCTACAAGGCAGACACAAAGTTACACAACATTACAGTTTCACTGATGGCTCAATTCAGCGCACAGACAAGACGAACGTCTCTGTCAGCTGAACACATGCCAAGCTAATTCACTTTATGGATACGGCTAGCCAAGAAAAACCAAAGCAGTACTTGTGCATCTCTACAAATTAGAACATCATCTGCTGGTGTTGGCGGTGGTTGGTCCACTGTGTTTTAGCAAGTCCAATGTCAATGCAGCCATCTACCGGACTTTAGAGCACCTCATGCTTCCATCTGCTGACAAGCTGTACGGAGATGCTGATTTTCTTTTCCAGCAGGACAAAGCTACCACCAAATGGTTTGCTGACCATGTTATTCATGTGTGGATTGGCCAGCCAACTCGCCTGTCCTGAACCCCAAAAAAACAGGCAAGCTGAAGAATTATCCAAATTAACTTTAATTTTAATGGTTTCCAAGAAATAAAAAAAATGCATGTATACAACCACCTGATAAAAACAGATTAAAATTTTGCTGACTTTGCATCAAAATAAGATTTTAAAAAGGTTTTTTGTTTATTTGTTTTCCTGGAAGTTTTACTTTTACTACCATCTTTGCTGTTCCAGAATTGTCTCACAGATTTCAATTAAGGTTCCTTGGAATGCCATGTCTGTCTCTCATTATCAACATCTTTGCTACGATGGCCATGATATAGCAGAAACACAACTGGCTGTTGATTGGCTCTTTGGGAGAAGGGGTGGGACAAGCATTATATGTAGCGTTACTCCCATAGATTTTAATTCAGGATTCTCTGAGAGCCATGTGTCCTCCCTATAATGTCTCTGGTTTCAAACAGTATGAACTAAGGGGATGCACAAAGGCCCAGTATAAGATAAATAAGGATTATTTTGAGCTGTGAATCATGCAAAGCTCCTCTAGAGTCCAAGAATAAAAATATGAAGCTGGAAATGAACCAAATAGAACCACTTTAATATGAAGACAAACATCCAACTATAAACTAGAGTAAATACAAGTGCTTTCATGCTATATAACATCTACACATGTATCCTGGTCTCAGCCTATTTGCACCATTCTCCCGGTGAGATTAATAATATTCACAATGCAATAATAACAGAGGAGCTGCTCCATTAAGTGACAGTGTCAGCAGAGGGACAAAGCTGCTGAGGAACTGTCATCACCTGCCATCCATCACCGCACCTCCGCCTCACTCAGCTCGCTCCCCACAACCATTACGCCTCATTAAGACTGAGATGAAAAACAGGGGGTGAGATAAAGGTAATTGGCTGAATATGAGTGATGCGTTATAAGCAGGTAATATGGCTGACTGTAATGAAAAAATGATCTGAGCAGCTCAGAGTGCTGTTAGTTTACTATTGAGGCCAAGCAGTTTGGAACAGCTGAACAACTCTCAGTAAAAGGTAAACAGGATTCGACTAGCGAGGGGTTTGACTGAGAGACACTGCTCACAGGCTCACCCCTAAAGCATACCCTGTTTTATCACCTTTTTTTGACCATAATTTGCAAAATAAACATCATGTTGTATTTAGTAAGACTTTAAACTAGCAACTGAGACCATAAACTCATGAGAAAATTGTTTACAGGTGTCACAGTGCAAAGGAGCTGAAGGGTGTTTTCCTGCAGATTTCTGTACAATCAGCCTTCTTTTTGAAAGCCCCCTGCTGGCCATTACAAAGAACGCAGTTCTAATACATTTCTGAGCTTTTACATAGAGCAGTAACTGTTTCCCACGCTAACTGTACTTGGTGTGTTGACAGATACCCAAATATATTTAGGGATATAGTTCTATTTTTTCATCCGCCCGAGACAACGTGATCAATTTACTGTAAGACAATAAAAGCAAGGGCTCTTATTTTGAAAGTTCAGCTGTTACTAAGCAGCTCACTGCAGTCCTTCCCGCCTCGTGTCTCCCTACAGGCAGGCTGGTCAGGCTGCTGTTGTGGTGGTTCATGGTGTCACTCCAGCTGCAACTCCACACAGTACAGTACCTCATCGTCCTTCTGGACACTAATGGGGACCATAATTTACAAAATAAACGTGTTGTATTTATCAAAACTTGAAAATACAGACTGAGATCATAAACTCATCAGAAAAGTGTCTTCTGCATTCACAGAGTGAAGGCGCTGTGGGCCTGATTTCTGAACAGTCAGACTTCTTTTTGAAGCCACAGAAGCTGCCCCCTGCTGGCCTGCATTGGCTTCACTTTTCTGATCTGAGAGCTACGTGCACCCATAATAGTGTTTCCATCACTGAGACTTTACTTTACTTGGCCGGGCTGTCTAAGTATATTTTTCATTTTATTTTTATTCTTACATCTGAGACAACAACACAAAGGCTCTTATTTTGAAAGTTAATTTGCTGCCAACCAGCTAGCGCCAGTCCTTCAGTCAGGTCTCAGTAGTGGTGGTCCTCAATGTCATTCAGCTGTCTCGGGCTGAAAATGTCTTGTTCAGCAAAGTCTCGCTACTGGGCAGGTGTGATGGTATAGCCTCTGGGCACTTATTTGGGTAGTTTTTTTTAAAATCACCGGGACATAAAAACTGCATATATAGAACTTCCAGGTAAATCTGATATAAAACTGTGTAAGAAGTTTGTTGACTTTGCCACAAATTAAGGTTTAAAAAGCCTTTTCCCCACAAGCTACACTTCATGATGTTACGACTATTTTTACATCCATTCAGCTGTTTCAAATGTCTCATCCCAAGGTCACAAAGACTCCGACTCCATCTTGAGCTGCAGCTGACAACTGTAGTTGACTGCAGTTGTCAGCTGAAGTCCCTCCACACGACGAGGAACTTTCAGGAGAAGCGGCTGATTACAGCTCCATTACATATTTTCAGTACACATGGTGTTATTTTTTATTTATTTGAAAAAGAATGGGCTCATCATGGCCACTACCAGCACAAACTGAATGAAATCCTGTGGGAAACGCTCCATAAACTTATTCACAGACTGTTTGCTTAGCCTCCTGTGACAATATTATGAGCAGAAACTGAATACAGCTCAGTTTAATGTTGAAAAGACAGGAAGGCATAATAAAAAAGAAAGCTTCCTTCGCTCTGTCTGCTGGATGTCACGTCTTGTTTTATCTCTGCTAGTTTTCAGCTTGATGTGAGCACCCAGAATGGGTTATGTTATGATTCACACATTTTCAAGCCTATCTAAAACAAACATCAGGTGGCCAAATGCACAGTGTAATGCTGCAATCATTGCTCCTCATCATACTTAAGTGAGTGAGAAGGAAGTGAGCTCACCAGATCTCTGCAGCACAAAGCTCATCTCAGCATGAAGCTGGCGGCTTGAAGCTACAGCAGCCCCCCCTCACATAACACACCTGAATGTCTCTGCTACTCCAGCCCTGATCAGCGCTTCACCACAATATTCAAAGCTTACCTTCTGTCCTGACATACAGTGTGAATCCAGAGATCATATGTATACACAGGTTTGTCCCTTTGTAAACTGTCTGATAAATTACATGTGCCACAGGTGGACTTGAAATATGTTCTAGACACATTTTAAGAATAATTACAGCAGACTCAGCTGTATATTTGCGATTAAAGGAGAAGGGGCATTCTTCGGAGGGTACAAATGTTCAAATGTTGGACAGAGAAGACAGATGGTTTGACAGAAAAGGAAAAAGGAGTAAAGGTAAAGGAAGCCATCTATGTCCAACTGGAATGACCATCGCTGAACAGAGGTGGTGGCCTATGACACCAACTATCAGTTACCTATAACGCTGTTCTGAAATCCCTTCCCAGGATATACCGCCATTCACAATTCAACCAGTATGAACTTAACAACTCACATCGTGGTAGGGTGGGGCAGTGACTCACAAACATGTCCTGTCGGGACCATCTCCACAGTGACAACCCCACCAGAGGTTAAATATCTGAGACTCTCCATCAGCTGTTAGAACTGAAGAAGTCTTTTGGATGAAAGGTGAAACATCTTCAAGAATCTAAAACGGGGTCCAGCTGCCTTTGACTCAAGCGCTTTAGACTATTTTTGCTTGACATGCCTGTCCCTACTCTGAAGATCAGAAAAGATCAGATTTGCAAGCCAATCTGCAACCCAGCTTCGCCTTTCAAGCTGCGTCTGACTTAATCAAAGTTGTATGTGTTGTCACTGATGCTCACTCTGTTCTGTGTTGGGGTCTATGCATAAGGAAGGAACACGAGGTCCCAGAAGAGAGCCATGATGGGAAATTCAAATTTTAGACAGATATAATTTTTTGACTACAACACAAAGTCTGCAAAACGAGTGGGGTCTGAATACCTTAGGAAACCTGAGCTGTTTTTTGTTGAACAGAAAAATCTGTAATAGAAACAGAAATGTGTGAAACAGTTGAGTGGAAAAATTAAATCAGATATAATAACAGTTCAATGCAGAAACCCAGACAGCCCGAGGGCTCTCTGTAGTTGTTGATGAAAATTAGAGCCAAATCTATCTCAGCTGCTGCATTTGTCTCCTTTAACATCAGATACACAAACACGCAGTGAATTTCCACAGAGAGCAGAATGCAAAAATTCACTGCTTACATGAAATCAGCAGCACTTACAATTCGGTAATAACATGGTAATAGTGGGATAGTAAACTGATAATAAAGAGGCAATAAGTCAGTAAATACCACAGTAATAACCCAGGAACAGCGTGGTACATGAGTACATTAAACTGAAATTTATGGGTAACAAATCAAGGAATCAAAAAGTAATAATAGGGAAACTCATTTAAAAGTAGGCAAAATCATTAATGGTATAATAATACTATTATATTACTTTTATATTACTATAAAAATTGTAATATGGTCACACCAGGACTCCCTCCACCCAGCCAAAGCTTCGAGCTCTTCTAGGCGGACACAGAGGCGTTCCCAAGCCAGCCTAGAGACACATGCTCTACTCGGTCTGCCCCGGGGTCTCTTCCCAGTTGCACATGTGCAAAACACCTGACCTAGGAGGAGTCCAGGAGGCATCCAAACCAACTCAACTGGCTCCTTTTGATGTGGAGGAGGAGGGACTCTACTCCAAGTCCCTCCCAAACGACCAAGTTCCTCATCCTATTTCTAAGGGACGAATCTCATTTATGCCACTTATATCCGTAATCCTCATATTTTCAGTCACTACCAATAGCTCGTGGCCAAAGGTAAGAGCAGAAATGCAGCTTGATCGTTGAATTGGCAGCTTCGCTTTAATCCTCAGAATTCTCTTCACCACAACAGACCACTATGGCATCTGCATTACTGCAGACACTGCACCAATTCATCTGTCAATTGTGACCAAGACCCCAAGATACTTTGACTCCTCCACTTAGGAAGGAACTCATCCCCAATACAGAGTGGGTACTCCACCCTCTTCCAACTGAGAACCATGGCTTCAGATGTGGAGGTGCTGATTCTCATCACAGCTGCTTCACACTTGGCAGCAAACTTTCCCATTGCAAGCTAGAGGACACTGCTCGATGAAGCCAACAAAACCACATCATCGGCCAAAAATCAAAGGCAAGATCCTGAGACCACCAATTCCAGCATCCTCCACCACTTGGCTGTGCCGAGAAATTCTGCCCATAAGAACAGAATCAGTGACAGAAGGGCAGCTCTGGCCTGTCCAGTGCCCACTGGGCCCTGAACAGGCATGGACGGCTCCCCAGAGGACACCCTGAGGGATGCAATCAAATCCCTTCTCCAAATCCACAAGTGCATGTAGACTGGTTGGGCAAACTCTCAAGCACACTCAAGTAGCTTGAGAGGATCAAGAGCTGGTCCAGTTTTGCTTGAACAGGCAAAAATCACATTGTTCCTCCTGAATCAGAGGTTCAATTAATTCAATTAAATTCAATTCAATTTTATTTATATAGCGCAAAATCAAGGTGCTTTATATTGTAGGGTAAAGACCCTACAATATTAGAGAGAAAAGCCCCAACAATCAGACAACCCCCTATGAGCAGGCACTCGGCGAGAGTGGGAAGGAAAAACTCCCTTTTAACAGGAAGAAAACTCAGGCAGAACCAGGCTCAGGGAGGGGCAGCCATCTGCCGTGACCGGTTTGGGCTGAGGAGAAACAGAAGAGAGGAGAGGGAGACAGGACAAAAGAGACACTGTGGAAGAGAGCCAGAGTTTAATAATAACTGATGATTAAATGCAATTAACGGACGGACTGTCCTCTCCAGTACCCCGGCACAGACCTTCCCCTGGAGGCTGAGGAGTGTGATCCTGCCTGCCCAAACTGGCTGTTTTAAAGTTATATTGCAGTGATTAAATGTTAATGCTGTGACTTCTTACTTGGAAACACCTTTGGGACTTTCTAAAGTACAATTATAAACCAGAGCTGCAAAATGCTAAACTACCCATATCTCTTTAATTTCATGGTAATAGTAGATTACTCTTTCAAACAAGTTTATAATTCATTAGTCTGGAGAACTATCAGTGATGCTCTGAATAACTGTGAAAATTCAGGTGTTTTGCAGCATTTATGATCATCCTCCTTCCTGAATAAAAAGAGTACGGTGCCAGAGTTTTGTTTTTTAAATGCTGCAGCCCCTGACAAACCTTCCACAGGTGAAGCTGTGACATGTTCGGCTGGCAGCAGCAGATACGAGGCGTCAGTCAGGACAGGTGTATGCAGCTGATGGCTGAGACTCCTGTCACTGGGTTAAATGAGTCTAAACACTGCAGACAAAACCGCAGGTACTAACTGTCTGACGGACCGCCCCCTCCTTTACCTGTCAGGCACCAGTGATGAAAAAAACTGCGAGTGTCACACTGAAAACACATTTAATTAGACAGGTAGCTGACATCTCTTTAAATAGATGTAGAGTTCACCACCTGAGTAGTGACTAATGGCATCACATCAGGATTAAAACCTTTCCTCTTTGCTCAGTTTTTCATAATATGAAATGCTTTTTTAAGGGAAGGTCATGATTTTTAAATATTTGGATTACAGTACAAAAAAAGAAACTGAATAGTTTATGTGACTAATTCCAAATTCTTTAGATGAATTCAGTTAAGACTGAAAAAAATGTCAAAACCACAGGGGAGAATGAACTGAATCTAATTAAAAGATTCAACCATGCATGTAAAGGCTACATTAATGCAAAACTAATATGTAGGATTTAGTCAACTTTGCAATCAGACAATCTCTCCACAATTTA
>VVAS01051299.1:0-11387 GCA_015103295.1 Ptychochromis oligacanthus
CCAGGGGACTTCAGTTTCACAACATAACATCCTGTAGATGGAAGACTATTGCACCTTGTATTCAGTAAGTTGTGGTAGACTATGCTCCTATTTGTAAGAGACAGAAAATTAAAAGAGCTAGGGAAGTTATAATAGCAATAATATACTTTTGGTAAGGTAATTTTCTGAAAGAAAACATATGGAAAAGATAAAATAATTAATACATTTAAATGTCTTTGCTTCGCTGGTGCATTGGCATTTTAGAACTGTTAGAACTGACTGCTACACTATTTGTTACATTTGTTTTAATTTTAAAGTTACATGTTAAACTATGTGAGACACAATGTTAAGTTTTCCTTTTTTTGTTTGTTCATGGAGTGTGTCAAAACAAGAGACGACAGAATCACAGTGTGTACCTGTGCATTTGGCCTGCTCAGTCAATTATACAAAATTCTCATTTAATTTTTTTTTCCTTCTCTTTTAGTAGAACCACATCTTGTAGTTTTTAGGGTAGAGACCCTAAAATATACAAGTTATGATAATAAAAAAGAGCAGCCTTAAGAATAGGGAAAAAAAAAATGTTGAGGTAACATTGTGTCGTTAAAGCACAAGCTAAAATTCCAACCTCAAGGAGCTATTTGTTTAGATCTGTATCGCATTATACCAGCCTGCACCTGAAACAAATTCCTTTCCCTATCTTTTCCCTATGTTGCACTATCTCCAGTAATGGGCAATTTCTATGAAATGAAACCATGTTTTTCTGTCATACGCTACATATTACTAAGGAGAAAATGTTCTCTAAAGCCGTACCTCCTACAGAGTACTTCAAGTCTTTTTCTTTTTTTTTTAATATCGGGGATGATAAATCAAATGAAGCTAGCCGGACAATTTTCAATTCCCTCTCAACTTGCCGCTTCACCTAAGGTTAAAAAAAAAAGAAAAAAAAAGAAAGAAAGAAAAAAAAACACTCAGCAGGCATGAAAGCAAAAGAAGTTTCTTGGCAGAAACTAAACTAAAGGCAACAGACAGGTGTTATGTTTGCTAATGATGTGGTCTACAATGTAAGTCTACGTCTCACGCCGCTCTTTTGGCCCTGTTTTAAAAAACATTTTCGCGCTCATGCTGGGCTAGTACTTCAGCCATGAGCTATCCACTCCATGTCATTTGATCTTGTCTCTACATGTGCTGCACTGAACACAGCTTAGAGCACAAACTGCCAGCATTCATCCACAAGGGTGTACAACACAACATCATCCGCAGCCATTGTGATTTCACATGCCAGCCTCCTCTCGGTTCTTGCTCGGCACAGAGCAGGGAATAGGGTGAGAAAGTGAAAACACCACTGGCATTTTCATCACTGGGGAAAGAATCTTGTTTTTGGGGTGTGTGGGGAGACTCCCCCATGGTTAAACTCAGACTAGAAGGCTGTTTGTTCATGGAGGGCGTTTCAGTGGATAAGCCACTGCTGTCAGCAGAAATGGTGACTGGTGGAGTTCATATTCCTCTGTGATCTACTTTAGCTGTGGGCAATGCAGCGGCAGCAGCAAAAGTGTATCTTGAAGAGTGGTACTCCTGCCATAGGCCAATCATATGAGAGGTAAATGGGGATTTGTGTTACAACCACAACCTAGGATGTCCGCTATATTCATGGCTTAAGAGCCTTGTTGATGCCGCTAGGTATCCTAAAATGAAATCAAACAATATTATAATGGTGTAATGTTTTTTTTTTTTGTTTTTTTTTTTAAATATGGGAATGAGAAGGACTTTTGTCTATCAACACCAAATTAAATATGAGAGGAAATAGACACACAATATTCTCCACCGTATGTATGAATGGTATTTGTGAGTAAATTACTTTGTGTTCTAATCTTGTCTCTTGATAAGACCAGATAAGATAGCACACTAAAGCCTGCAACATAATTACTAGCTAAGTGTAAAGATGGCTTTTTTTTTTAAACATAGTAACTGACTTGCCAAATAATTAATGAGGGAAAAACCTTAGTTGTCTGATTTAGGAAAATGCATATAGCATTCTGTTTGTATGTCTGTTTGTGTGAACAAATGTGTCCCTCCTCCAACTAAGCCCTGGTCCGGGGGGCAAAAGACTCTCATTACTTCTAATACCTTTTAGCAAATCAAGATGAAACGAAAAGAAATAGAGGAATATGAGGGTAAACTTTATTAAACTTAATTAGAGTCAACGTCGCTTATTGGGGAGGTTCACGTCCATAATGGTCACTCTCTACAGAGGAGCACTGCAAATGATCTCAAAGGCTTTTTCCCCAGTAATCGCTAGCTAATTTATGCTTTGATGTCATCTGAGTATAGCATCTTAAGTCTGAGGGTGCACTGCATGTGTTTATTCTGTTTATGGAGCCTAAATAATTCCTGCCTCTTTTTACCAACAGACCTTTAACAACAATTAACAAGCATGGACATAGAGCACTGCAGACAGATGCATAATGAGGCAGATAAAAGGATCCCAATGTGAATTTTCTAGCACACCCTTCCCATAGTTGCTTTCCAGCCATGCACCACTACCACAAGGAAATTGTCCTTGGTGTCAGTTAGTTTATTTGCCTGTTATTGTTGTTTAAAAAAGCAATGAGAAAGCTAAGAAATAGTCTAAACAAGTTAAATGTTGAAAGTTTAGATCACTCTTTATACAGACCCCATCTGTTTATGCTGACATTATTACATAAAGGAGTTTGTGTAATTAGACCATTTACTGAATGAACAATAAAAACTGTGAAAGTGGTCCTTTATGATGAACACTTGAAAGCATGGGGGAGCATAAACCTTATGGAAACATTCATACTGGTTCTTTCACTTCCAATCCATGAAAATTTATTGGTTTAACATAGATCAATTAAAGTCTTGACATTTCCACCAATGCCTGGAAAAGTCTTTCAAAGTTTTTTAGAGTATTTAATCCTTCATCTGGCTGCTTATTTTTTAGATTTCCATCCATTCATTTTCTTCTGCTTATCCAATTCAGGATCACAGGGAGGCTGCAGCCTATCCCAGCTGTCATAAGGCGAGAAGCAGAGTACAATCTGGACAAGTCGCCAGTCTGTTGCAGGGCTAACACATAGAGGCAGACAAGCATTCACACTCTCATATTCACACCAACGGCCAATTTAGAATCACCACTTAACCCAACATGCACCTTGAGAGAACCCACACAGGCACGGGGGAAACATGCAAACTCAACACAGAGGGCTCCAACTGTCCAGTGGATTTGAACCCAGAACCTTCTTCCTGTGAGGTGACAGTGCTAACCACTGCACCACCATGAGGAAAAAATTACAGTTATGGTCTAACATCCCTCCAGAAATGGTAGTCAGTTGCAAGTAGACAACTACAGAAAAACTCACTATGTTGTACCTGCATTTGTGCAGTTGCAACACTACCTGCTGATACTCGAAGGCTACTGGTGCAACTGGATAGATGGGCTGTGATGAAATGTAACATAATCATGAGTGAGCAGAGCTCAGCAGGAATACAGCCTAATACTGAGAGATGTGAAACAGAAAGAGCAGCTAAACAAAGATAAAAAAAAAAATAAAATCTGTTTGCATTTTGATATAAGTGGTAAGGGGAGATGAAATAAAGAAGAGATCGAGATGCACTGTGTCTCCCCAGTCCTGTAAACACTGCCAGCTGTAAGGAAGCACACAAGTCGAGCTGTGCCAAAATCAACATGGCATGTCACCTCACTAAAGAGAAAATATCCTTTACAAAATTACAATTAGCAAAATGGACAACCACATTTTAAATTTTCCCAAGGGATATGCTTGCAGTCTTTATTTTCCCACCATATGCCTATGATCTAAGCCAAGCCTCCCCTTTTAATAATTTTGCACTTGCATCTCATATAAGTCTCTCTAAATTTCATCATATATATTTATATCTCATGATAAAGGAAACACACAGCCTTTTTTTTCTTTTATCCTACACAAAAAAGTGGTGTCACCAAATCTGGCACACCACCAGAGACAGAGACTTACAATAAAGTTTCTATGTCAGCATTTAACATGTTGTCTTTGTACCATGTTTTTTTTAATGTTTTGCAAATCACTGCAATTTATTTTATATACATTTATATGCATAGAATGAGTAACTCTGTATCAATATTATTTTCCAATTAATGGTTCAGTAACTATATGTAGTGTTCTGGTGTTCACATACCTCACATGTATACATACATATCTAACAAATTTACACACCTGAACAATATTCATAAAGACTTCAACCTAAGTAAATAAATACTCATTCAAAAACTTATAAAATTCAACGAAAATTAATATTAGTAGTGCGTCTGTTGCCCAGCAAGCCCTTTAATAATGTTACCTGAGACCTTATCCTTGCTAATAGTTCATGCAATAGGTGCTTGCTATAATTTTCAAGTAAAAACTTGTCAACTAATAAGTAATTTGTTGCTTAATGCATCCTTAAATTAAGCCACAGGGAGCCGAAAAATCAGCTAACAAAACAGAACAGACCTATTTCACCTTCCTTTTCAACCTGCTATTCAAGTGCTTAGATTACAGGGGGCTGGTTTTGATAACCCTCTCTTAGTACCGTGGGGACCCACTGAGCAAAAGTTATCAGAGCAATATTCATTGTGGGAAATGGTCATTTGTGCCCCAAGACAGCGCTTTACAAGTGCAGTTTTTGGAGAAGGTGAGAGAAAGCATCTGTGAATGATACCATGACAATGAGGAAAGCAAATGAGAGACAAATGGAGTTTATACAGACTCTCCTCTAAAGTCAGCCACTAGGCACTTAAAGCTTAATAAAAGGCCTTTATTTGGCCCTAAATTTTTCAGGTGTTTTGAGATAATTAGCCATGAATGGATCACTGCTAACACTTACCTGACATAACTTTTATAAGCACATTAATTACAACACAGTCAGTGGAACAACAACGTTTCGCTCCTTGCCCAAAGTGTTTCCTGGCAGATACTGTAAGGTAACAGGAGCTCTTCAATTTCTTGCACTAGAATGGACTAATTCAACTGAAATTTGCATTGTGAGTTGCAGAGAGGTAAAGCAGTTTGGTTAAGCTGGCTTTGTTCATAGTCCCAACAATCTTTTCACTCCTGCTAATTCTCACAACAGGTAGAAAGCAAGGAGTAGAATACAGATGGGAAGACACAGGGAACCCGCTGAGCTGTGTGTGTGTGAAGATGCGTGCCCCGGAATGGAGAGGAGAGAGTTTTTTTTCTAAAGTGCAAGTTAAAAGATCTCATCCAAGTTTACTTTGCACCAGCCACCTGGGTAAGGACGTGTTTGAGGGCCAGGAATGGAGGAAATGAGGTGGAGCTGGTCAGGGGCACATGAAGGGGATCAACACTAACCCCTAAGGACAAGACAGTTAGATAGCTAAGAAAGAGGCCAGCAGCTCTCCATCCCTTGTGGTTTTCCTCGCAAGTCAGTTCCAAGGACCCTGCATGTTCACCGTGGTCTGTTCACTCCCACACGCCCCGTCTCTATATCGTACAGTGCTCGGCTCTGCTCAGTTCTAGTCGTGGCCAGGCAGGCAGGCGGATGGACATCCCTTAACAGGCAGCATCAGCGGCACTAGGGCTGCTAGCCTGTAATTAGCTCGGACAGCTCAGGCTTGGAGAGAGCCAGCCGGGCTATATCATAATGAGCTCAGCTGGGATTAGGAGGACAGGGCAGGGGGGTGAGCAGAGGGGGAAAGCAATGAAGGGGGTGGGGGTACTAGAATTCTGGCCTCAGTCTACTCCAGCATCACAGAAGGCCGGAGGGAGGCAACTGGGAAGACAAGTAGGAAGAGGGGAAGAGGAGGTTACAGAGGCAGAGGATAGAGGAGGGAAGAGGTGAAGAGAGGTGAAGGCTAGGGAAGATAGGAGAGAGGCAGACTGTGGCTTTAGGCCAAGCTTTGTGTAGCACCACAGAGGGTCAGTGTTAGTGGTACGGTTACAGGGGCTTCTCTAGATCAAACAAGACAATGGCTACACTACATCCAGAGACAGACTGGAGACAAAAGCAGGAGCAAGGAGAAGAAAAGCGAGTGACAAAGAAAAAAAAATTAATAAAAAGCATCTCTTGCAGTAAAGTCATGCTGGGATTGTCAGACCTGTCATTAATCTCTAGATAGACATTTGAGCTAACAAGACTACCACAGCTTTTATACTAGAGGTTTTTTAGTATCTTGTTGACACTTAGACACATGAAGATGCAGCCAGGGATTCTGATGATGTGATTTTACTTCCTGCACATCTACAATATGTGTGAATTTTGGGGTAGACAATTTTACAAATTAGCAGAGTCTAATGATCTTGCTTTTGCTCCTGCTGGCTGGTAATGATGTGGAGGGCTAGGTAGATGCTGTGAAGATGGGAAAGGCACACCTAAATATGAATACAGACAAACGAGACGGGACAGTGGGAGTGTGTGTCAGCATGTGCACACATGTGAGAGAAAGAAAGAGTTTTAAACAAACGTATGGGGACTAAAAACATCCAGCGGTGGTACTATCCATTTCTTAGGGAGGGGAATTTTTACTGCAGGTGACTTACTTTTCAATGGAGAGCTTTCTGGTGAGGTTTTTCAAGTAGGCCAGCTCATTCCATACAGCATCGCTGTCCTCTTGCCGCAGCTGCCACGATGCTGCGCGCTGTATTCTTCCACCTGGCCTACACACACACACAGAATATAAAACGACCAAAGTGCAGATGTAGAGGCGAGCAAATGCAAAGATGTAAATTGAAAAGCAGGCTCACTTGGCACACACATGGACACATAGAAGGTAGACCTACTAACAAGGGAAAATTGTTGCTACTATACATCACCTTGCTGCCTCTGGCCAATTCACTCTGGGTAACAAGGCCCCTTAGTGTTGCTCTGTTTTTGTTATTCAGCCATCTTTAGCAGTATTCAAATGAGCAGCCTTGACTTTGACATTTCAGTGGCAAATCATGTACCAACGTATGCATGTTTGTTAAAGCCCAGGGCACTGCCCATGTGGCAGGGCAGTGGAGCATTCCCTGTGTGCCATGCAAATGTAAATAATGGCAAAAACACACTTGCAAACGAGGTCATTCAAATGTCTACACCTCACTTATGAATACTTAATGACACTTTGCGCTCAGTAGCTGCTGCCTCTATTGAACTTCCCATTTCAAATCACACACAGACACAGTGACATACACACACACACACACACACACACACAATCTCTGCTGCCCCCAACTGCATCCCTGCACACATCCAACTCATCAATCAGCCAGAGCCCAACACATTCAATTCCAATTAGCCTTTCATTTGCAAACTAAAACAGGTTTTAGTGAGAAATCCACAGATTGCAAAAGAAGCAGATGAGAAGAGAATACCGTTTTTGTCATGCGTACAGACAAACCGACTTCTCATTTTCACTCAATCAATGTGGCAGAGGTGTGTAAATGGATTGTAAGGGTCGCTACTGCGGAGGGGTCCTTCTCCCGTGGTCATTATTGGCTATCTAGACGCTGCCACAGTACGCTAATACTAGTTAAACCCTGGTGCCTGGGAGTTAGCAGCTACTGAGGAATGGCAAATGTTTTCATTTAATACTGCTAATGCCCCTGTGAGCAATTTGAAGCCCTTGAACTTCTTTGTAGTGTATTTGTGTGGCTGTACATGGTTAGTATGTGTGTGGTGTGTTAGCTTCCCATAGTGTAAAGCTATTTAACAGATAATCTTACTGTACTCTATCAGCACAGAGACTGACACACTTGTTTCTCTGCAAGCACACAATGAATGAAGCCAAACGTATATTAGAAGTGCCTGGAGCTGCATCAGTACAAGATCTTTTACCCACAGCTGTTTTAATTCTCTATGTGTAATTTTAGGTTTGTAGTGTATCATCTGCATTACTTAAGAAAGGTGCACGAAGCTTTATTAAGTCATGGTAAAGCTTTATACATTTTAATTTGTTTATAGTGAGCCTAAAAGCTGTTGAACATGGAGCCATGAGAGAGCCATCTTCTTCAGGCCTCAGTGCATCCTCCCCTATGGTATCCTTGTTTCCATTATTAAGCAGGAGGAAATAGAGAGAACTTTTCCACGCTGCTGCGGCTAATTGCTCTGAATCAGGGGGAATCTGTTTATGGGCGCAACTTTGATCAGAGTACGGATGCTTTAATAACCTTTAATTTTATTTGCTCACCCCCATCATCCCCAGTCTGATTAAAAAACTTTTTCCCTTCTCTAATATAAATAAGAAGTTGTTTTTTCTCTCTTCTTCATGCCATTTTGGGAAAATATGGTGGTACAGTAATGGTGAATGGCAGGGTGATTTCACTGAGGCTGGCCGGCTACACACTGCCTGCATACTGATGAGCCGATGGACTGTTCTTCTGCCATGTGATTGGTTGGTAGTTCTATTCTGGGCGGGACTGGTTAACACACACACACTGCTGACATCTTTCAGCAGCTGATCGTATAGCAACCAATTGTCTAATCCATACTTTGCTGGTGAATGATGAAGACTGATTTAAGCAACACTGTTGACTATAACTGCCATTTAGGATGAAGCAGGTAAATGGTCTGGACTTGATTCCAAGAATGACATTTGGAAGCTGTTTCTGTGGGCCAAAAACAGTCAGTGCTCAGGCTGGCGTTCATAATATATACATCGGAGAGATAGCGAAAACATTACGAGTTGCTACATCGACACTTTGGTACATTACAAAAAAAAGGGAACACACTGGTGAGCCGAGCAACATAAAAATGTCCCGGGCATCTACAGATTACAACAGCGGAGGATGATTCCTGGGTCCTTTTTATTCTCAAGAAAAACCTTTCACAGCATTCAACCACATGAGGAACACTTTTAAGGAGGTAGGCATATTGTTATCAAAGTCTAACATTAAGAGAAGACTTCACAAGAGCATATACAAAGGGTTCACCACAAGGTGCAAACCACTTATCAGCCTCAAGGACAAAAACGCCAGAATAGGATTAGACTTTGCCAAAGAATACCTCAAACATGCCGGACACTTCTCAAAACCTGTACTGTTGAAACTAACATCAACCTGTAGCAGAAAGGTAAAGTCTTTGAATGGCTCATGATCCAAACCATACCACATCACCTGTAAACCACAGTAATGCAAGGATATGCGTTACTTTCAGTGTCAAGAGATCACTAATGTATTGCCAGTTACATTTGAGGCCAAGAAAATAGGGGACTGTTTATAAAAATGGTTGTAGTTCTTAAATATTTCAAGTGATAGTTTTGTTGAACCCCATGAGCTGAAGCCTCATTTCTGCCAAAAGTCATTTTGAAATTATTGTGGTGGTGTACAGACAGAATATTATGAAAAATTGTGACCCTGTCCAATTATTTTTCAACCTAACCGACACGCACCATCTAGGTATATACATTTGCACAGGTAATATGTGTGGCAGGTAATGAGGGACGCACATGCGCTTTTATCGTTTGGTCATGAACACAAAAGGGGAACAAAACCGACCCCCCGTATCTTTCCAAAAAGGCAACAACACAGCATGGAAGCTGCTGGGAAATCCCTAACAAGCTCAAAATGCAATGAGAGTCAACGTCTATCCCCACTGACTTGTTAGGCCCCTGATTTCCTAGCACTAATGGGAGTATTTAAGTCATTTTCTATTGTCTCTCATTCAGGCGGGCATTACCCCAGCGGGTTTAACAGCTATTTAAGGATGTGGCTTAATGCCAAATGAATGCCAAGATCATAACATTGAGTGACTGGTTGGTGCCAAGGAAGACTCTGACTGAAAAGGGCAAAGCTGCCTATTGCATCAATTTCATGTCAAATCACTCATGAAACACAGATGCACTGACAGTGACACAACAAAATCTAGCATTAGGCTTTCTATACTGATAACCAAAGCCATGTTTGTATTATTACAGGAACATGCATGTTTTCTTTTATCAAAATCAAGGTTAGCATGCAGAACATTTCACTGATAACCTGCTAAAATTTATAACAGCAGCACAAGTGGTGCTGAAGCTCTCTCTACATCTCTGCCTTTGTTCCCACTGTCTCAGACACATGCTGTTGAGCCGCACTGAGCTAACATGAGCCGAGTCGAGCCTAGGGCTGAACATGCTCTCTCGCTCCCTCCACTTTCACACGGGCTCACATTGCACTGCTGTTTTCTTTAATTAACCCAGAGAGAAAACAGCTGACGGGGTCAACACTTTGCTCCCGCACGGCCACCATATATATGCACCTTTAGCTACTCTCTGAATAGCCTCAATGATGTTGGTGGAGAGAAGAAACAGACATAAAAGTGGGAAAAGACTAGGGGAGACAACAGAAAGAACAAGACCCTTATGTTAATGACATTTTCCAGCACATTTTCCACTTTGTGTAAAAATCCTGTGGTTTCTGGTGAAGATAACAGCTCGAAACAGGAAATGGCCCTCCTCCCTCCTCCAACCTTCCTCTCCAGGCCTTCTCAAACACCTTGCACCCCCAGGACCAGACACCTCCAGCCTTTGGCTCTCACATCTTAATGAACGCTAAGGGAGACGAAGCGCACATACACTTGGCACAAAACGGACCAAATTGACTGGGCTTAAAACCTCTGAGCTTTTCAAAGGCAAAGGGAGGAATTTCTCCCACTCTCCCAAATCCAGCACTCAGGTCTTGTCAGACAACATGTGGAGAGCAATGGGGCACTAAGACTATTTGTGAGTGGTTTCAGGGGGTTGTAGTGTTTCACAGAGCTTTTAACATAAGGCAAGGTGAGTTACGTGCTTTGAAGTGTCTCTTACTCACTGCTGCTTAGTGAAACTGGAGGTTATCCAAGTTGCTTTGTGTATGCACCGGTTTTATTTTATGGATACACAGGTCCTGTATGTTGTGATTGTGACTGTTCATTATTTATTTATAATCCAAGTTTCCTGATGCGTGTGATAAGAGTTTGTCATTAAATGTTGAACTGTAAAGTGTTTACTCACAAGCCATTTGACTTCTCCATCTCTTTCAGCTGATACCTGACTGCCTTGTAGTTGGTCTGAATCAAAAGCAGGCGTTCACGACGTTTATGATGAGCTTTCCTCAGCTCTTCGTTCTCCTCCATCTGTAAAGAACAGTGACAAAATCGTATTTCTCCAAAAGTTGGGTAACTCAAATGAAACTTAGTTGAAGAAGGGAGTCTGCTTCATTTGCACTGATACAGCAGTATGACCTAAACCTCTCATCACTGACATATTTAAACTGGTTTGCAGATGAAACATCTCAGCCAGGAGGTTCAGATTAATTTTTCTTTTCTCCTTTCTCTCAGACAACTGCTTCGACTCTTCTACACTTGTCAACTGAGACATCATTAAATCATGGCATTTACATGACAAGTCATTGGTGCCACAGTACGCCAAACAGGCCTACACACACACACACACACACACA
>VVAS01051302.1:0-10687 GCA_015103295.1 Ptychochromis oligacanthus
TTCCGTTTGGCTTTACAAAAAAAAAAAAAGAATAGAAATCTTTACATTTTCTGATCTATCCACCTTGCTGTGAAGGTACAATCAATTTGCCTTTGAAGGCTTATGTAAGCCAGAGTTCATCTTTCAGTGAGGACAAGTAAATCACTAAGAGCACAATGTGGCATTATGTATCCACGCTTTTGTGGCAGCTCATAAATCCATTCTAGACCTGTCAGTAGCCACATAAGCAAAATCATCTCTTTGAGTAACAAAGGAGAGTGGACCACACAGCCCCTCTGGCCTCTGTGGCCTCATTTCCCTTTGCTTTCCCAGTTGAGAGTGCAGAGAGTTCGGCCCACGCTTCCATCCTACTTGTCTGCCTATGTGGAGGTTTTGTGTTTAGTTTGAAAGTGACTTTAATCCTCTAACAAGTCTGAAAGCAGTTGGCTGGTCACTCTCAGTCATGTGTCTACTTCTTTGATGATGCAGATGTGGATTTATAGTAAGAGTCCCATTAAGTGGGTGGTTGTTAAGCCATATTTTCACATGTGTGGCACCCTGAACTTTTCTAGACCTTACACGGTGGCGCTATATGTTTAAGAACACATTGGAAGTCTGTCTAATTCTGATTAAGCCTATGTGATGATAAGTAAGTAAGGTAATTGTGAGATTAATTTATACCAAACCTTTGTCCTGATTCTTGTACACTCTACCCAAGTTTGCCTAGACCAAACAGAGCATTTCAAGTAATGAGAACACATGTGACTATCTCCTATATGGTGTGTGCTACACATCAAAAAAAGGCAGCTTCAGATAATGTTCTGACCTAATTCCTCTGACGTTGTCCAGAGTTCATGTGCAAAAATGGCTATAAAGAGGTTGTTTAGGGGGAAGAAAATGCTTCACTACAGAAACATGAATATACATTTCACATGTTAAAGTGCTATTTTGATCTGTTGAAAATCTGGAAATTTGGATGTGAAGCAGACATGCTCAGTGTCTACAATGTGTCTACAATTTTCTCTTATAGTTCAGAAGCTCATTTAAGTTGAATGAACCAAATCGTCACTTATTCATACATTCTATTAGTTGCAGTGGCCTGTGTAATTAATCTTGAAGGGAATAATGAAGGGATCTGTCACTCTAACAACCGGAGGTCTACTGTTTTAAGAGAAACCACACACACAAAACCAGCACATTACACATTCACAAATGATCTATACTCTAAATTTCACAACACCATCTCATCAGTGCTATGTCGTGATGGGGAACAACATTCTTTTGGGGACACCATTAATTTTAATTGATTCACCTAAAATATTACCCACCACCCAAAATAACAAGTCAACTGTATACGCCATTAACTGTTGTATTTTAAATTTTTTGTGTATTGTTGTTTTTCCAAGCTACTAAATTCCTATCAACACACCTTTTAAACAGCATTAAATAATTTGTATTATTATTCAAAGTGTTATATAAGTTGTCATTATTTATAGTGTACATGTAGCATTTGGTAGACACTAGGGTTGTCACGATACTAGAATTTCAGGCTACGTCCACAGGTACACGGGTATTTTTGAAAACGGGGATTTTTACGAGATTTTTTTACGATACTTGTTGGTAGACTTTTCTCAACTTCAGTCTGGGACTTTAAGAGAAACATAACACTTTTTAGACACAAATAAATGTGTCAACATTATATTATTATACTTTATTAGTATATTTCCTGTTTACATGCCTCAAAGCATTATGGAAACTTTGTGTGGTGTTTAAATTATATGGGCCATGCTTTGACAGCAACAAACAAGATTAAAAAAGGAAGAAAAAAAATCAGATAAAATATTTGCCTACACCAAACTGGTCAGGATTATTTATTCATCTGACTCTTGTTTATCAATAACCATACTCAAGAGAGCACCTCTTCCGACTGAAAAAAAGATGACCACTGTTAAATAAACAGTCTGCGTTACCTGTATTCTCTTACACAGTAGCACCAGTGTCGACATCGCACCAACTAACAGCTACATTTTGGCTCTGTGTCATGACTGTGGAGTTCCTCATTTTTTCCTTTGTGCATCTGCGTGAGGCTGTATGTGTGGCTCTGCTGAAAATATATTGTGTCACAGGATCGCCTCCTGGGCCAGGGCTTTATTTACTGACCGGGTTTGGTGTGTAGTGGGAACACAGCCGCCACAGATCACTACACGACCTTAATTATGTTATCAGTCAACTCCGGGTGTAAATATCCCAGAGAACATATTGGGCCCAGTGGAAAATGTGCATGCATCACAAACACACACCCAGACACAGCAACTCACAAACTCTGTCAAACGCATCCACTTCTTTAGTTGCCATTAATTACAATCTTTTTCTGGCTTCTGATTGATGTGTGAGATCAATATGCCCAAGGAGTTAGAGTGTAGTTCTTATTTACAATCTGAGCGCCATACCAGGTTTCAAGCAATGAAGGGGGAGGGCAACAAAAGAAATTCTGAACTATGAGCCAGACACTAGGTGAGGATGAGGGGGAGATATAGAAAAAAAAACAGTCAGTTCAATCATTGAACAAAGTAACAGCTTCTCAAGGACTGCTCTAGGCAGAGCTGTTCTGTCACAGATTTATCACACACATAGAGTACACACTCACATACTCACACATATACAGCAACATCTTGACATACTTCAGTATGAGTAGGACCGTCAGAGTCAGTGTTGTTTATCTATGGTGAATATATGAAATATGGAGCATGGCTGTGTCAGGCCCTCCCTGGAGCAATAGAGCCTATGTCTGCAGGATAAATAAATGTCCTGTGCCAGAGAGAGTTCAGGTTTGTTTTCAAAGGACGTTCCAGCCAACACTGTTGTTTTGGCTCTGAGGACCTGCCTGGACCCATGCTGCAATAATAACTCACTCTTGAGATAACTTTCAATATTTTCACCTCCGCCGTCGAATAGCAAACAAATGAGAGAGCTAAGTCTAAGGTATCACACGGTGCAAGACTTTTCGCTCCTTTGGAATTCTAGAATTTAGACCCCATTTTAATTAAATAATGCACAAGTTATTCAGAGTTTATTTCTGAAGTCGATCAGCAAATTGTACTCTGCAGCTTAATGAGAAAAATGTGCCGATTTAATATGTTGCTCATTGCAAAACACATCCTTGACTGCTGATACCTGATGCACAAACTGTCTCAGTGAAGCTATATCTGAAACAGCATATTTTGCTTTTGTCTAAATGATGCATATATTTGTCTCAGTAGTGTGTCGCTATGAGCTGTAGCCAGTATTTTAGTGTCACTGGCCTCACTGCAGTGACTAAGTAATTACTATGTGTGTGACCCTCTCCCATCCTGTGCTGTCCTGCCTAATTGTGGTTGTCACCACGACTTCCATTTAGCTCCAGATAAGAAACTGTTGGATGCCGGTACATGCAGACTTAAGACCCTTTTCACAGAGGGCACATCAGGAAGATAAATGTGTTTACTAATACCTCTTTCACATCCTCCATTCAGGCTGTTCAGTGCCCGCTGGCTGGTGACTCATTCTCATCAGCATAGGACAGGCAGAGGTGTGATATTCCAGTGGTGTATAAAGCTTGTATTAAAAGGCATGAGACATATTTAAGGAACACAATTTCTCATAAATTTGTGAAGCAATACAAAAGACTGCACTCATCATGTCATTCTCATACATTGTCAGTCTGACAACATAAACAGTACTGACAAAAGTGACAGACAGTGAGTCCTCTATCTATTCATCATGAGTGAGCTGTAACAGCAAAATGTACCATTAAACCTTGTGATTATATAAAGTGCCTTACATAAAGCCTGGAGCTAGCTAAAAATACAGAATCCAGCAGTCTTAACCCTATATATGGTCTACCAGTGAATTATTCAATACAAGTCTGACAAAAAAAAACACACACACACAAATTTACGCAACAACTCAACTCAAGTACCCTGCCTGCCTGCCTGCCTGCCTGCTGAGATTTGAGGTCACTACTGTAAAGTGGTTTGAGCAAAGTTTGCAGCTGTAGTTTTTAGTAGTGTTACGGCCCCAGGCCTTTGTGCAGGTTTGCTGTGTGAGTGTGTTTTGTGTTGCAGGAGTACTGATACGACACTGATACGGACTTACACACACATTATGATTGTTGTTAAGTTAAATAAATCTTTGGTAATTCCTATTCAGTTGGTGGCGTGACTCCATTCTTTGTTGCGGCCTACAGTAGGCAGTAAAAGGCAGGGAGAAGTGAATCAGACTGGAGATAACCAGAAAGTCTGGCTGTAAAAAAAAAAAAAAAGAGATAAAAGACAGCACATGTCAGTTTCATTTTTCTGTTTGGTTCACTTTGCTCTCTTTAAATTTAACCACTGGTGGCTGTCTGTGATTCCGCTCATACGAAGACCCTGTTCAACCCACAGAATGTCCGATTTACATTTCTGTGTTAAATCTACGCCGTAGGTATAAAGTAACCGCAAACCCTTCTGAAACCCTAATCGGGCCATGATACTCGCTGTTCTCACCCTTGCAAATGGCACCGCACGCCAAGAAAAGACTGTGCAAATAAAAAGACAAACAGTCCACTTGAGAAGGTTGGTCACAAGACTTTTTTCATGCTGGACCTTCTTTTTTCCTTAATTTAAACTTTTGTCTTTTAAGTTTCATTTTCACTCCATGTATGGTCACTGTTAGTCACTGAAACTAGTTTGTCAGGTATAGGAAAAGACAGAATTAGTCACTTTATTTTAATGTGAAGAATTCTTATTTTAGCCACCCACCTGCAGTTGAGGGAGAGTTGCCAACACACACTCTTACATAAGTTGTTTAAATTACTGAGACTCAATTTATTAAGCTATAAACTTCAGCTGACTTTTCCAAAACTGAATATTCCAGCTCTCATAGGATGAGAGGCAGGATTCACCCCGGATGGACTGCCGGTTTATCACAGAGCTAACTACAAACAAAAACTAAGTAGTTTAATCAGATTTCGTACTAGTATTCTGTGGGTCAAAAAGCCACAGTGTCACTCCAAATATTCCTCATATTTCTCTCCTATGGGTTTTCTTAGCTACAATCAAAAGCTCTCAACATGCCTCCAACAGCAACAACCCCCTCACAACACTAACCACATTAGAAGCTTCGCCTCCATTTATGATTGGCTGCCCCTGAAAGCAGAAGGAAAACAAAAGAGAAGCTTTTGTTTACTACAGTGGGTCCGTGATATGTTACAAACCTGGAGTGTGGAGAAAATGTGAGGCATCATATTTTATTCATTTTTATTTTTTATTTATTTATTTTTTAGGAGACAGGTCTGCCAGCTTCGACAATCTGGCCATATGTGACAAGCACCATTTCCAAATGTGGTCTGAGCAATCACACCTGTACTTTGAGCTTGATCAGATCACCCAGGACGCATGTTAATGCCAGGTGTGAACAGGGCCGAAGTAACTGCTTGACCTTGGTGCACTGGGAAAGAATTCATGAGCTGTAGGTGTTTTCTCAGCATGAGCTTTCTTTTATGCAAACATGAAGCTCTGCTCAGAGGTCACAATGCCACACAATAATAGTGGCTCATAAATATATACAGACTCAGTATCAGTGCACATTGCATATTTATCTGAACGTGTGAAGACTTAAAAAGACACACACAGGTTTTTCTTTCATTAATTTCCTTTATTTAAGGACACTGTACACTATCAGCATTTCTGTAAAGGTTTCTGTGTTATCTGAAAGCATCAAAACACAGCTGAGGAATGCTGATTTAGATATTTTTTAGATATACAGACTTGCAGAGCATCATAGGATGGAAATAAAATTATGTAGCTGATATTGACAAAATTTTACAAGATGCAAACCTGACGATTTGGCAACAGGCAAATGAATAATACAATGGCACAAATATATATGTTCCAATGTATTTCCCCTCCCCAACTTTCAACCTTTCTTGCTCATGTAGACACATGGAGTATTACAGGCAATTGAGAAGAGCACCTTCATCATGGCTTGTTCTTGTTTTTCATTTTGCCAAGTTTTAAATGTACTACCCTGCTTAATCTTCCTGAGTTGGTGTCACTAAGTAGGACAGCCAGAAACACCAAATCCCAACCAGGATGTCCAAACACAAAACAGAAAACAAATCTATCACCGCACAATTTGGATAACATCTCTGACCATTGTTGTGTACGGCTTTGGGTTTTTGTGAATACAAAGCTGACCCTGGATCTGTGTAACATACCCAGAGGGGAGCTGATGGATGGAATGAGTGGTAGACCACTTGGCCAAACTTGAAAGCCTTCTTGCTTGGACCCTGGTGGGTCTGTTTGTCGCCGCTCAAAACACTCTTTTTGACTCTGTTTGGATGTACAGTATGAGTGTGTGTGTGTCCCTGTGTGGATGAGTGTCTGAGTGCACGCTAAGCTCCTGGCATGAGTCTCTTAGAACCAAAGACTGTGGATATAGAGAGATCCTTTTGATCTGGTTTGTGGTGGTACAAATGAAACATCTGAGGGAGAGTCTGGAAAGGGACAAAAACGGTTTCTTGTCATGATGTGAGTGAATTCAGGTAATGTTTGGAATGATCTTGATAATAAGAAATAACCTTTTGATCTAGTCGATGTAACTTTTCACTTCAGTAACGGGTGTACACAAAGTGCACAAACGAACCAAAAACTGTCCGTTGCAGTATAAAACTATCTTAAGGCACAAGATACTTTGGGAGAAAGAAGAAAAATATTTTGGGAACATTTTAGGAACTATAATGGTTAGCAGAGCAGGCAATCCACTGGAAATTTCCATCTGGATCTCATCACAGGGAGGCAGAGAGTGGCTTGCTCTTGCTGCGGTGACTGAACTCACCACACACGCGCACACACACACACACACACACGTGCACACGCGGTGACTCATCATAGGCAGGAAAAGGAAGTGGTATGCAACTCATACATGTATTGCTGTACCTAAAGTTAATTGCTGAATCCTAAAACCATAGTTTAAAAGTCAAGCTAACAATGAAGGGCACAGCCCCACTGACATGTTGTACAGTGGCTGTCACTGTACAACATGCAACTGGCACACAAGTTCTTCATTGCTACCTGGCACCTTTATTTTAAGATTTTCTCCATGTCTCATTGTAATTAAATTTACCAAAAAAAAAAGGAGTTCAAGCCTGCAACAAGATTGCTAAAATCAGCCATTCCGCCATTCCTTCTCTTCATCTCTTTAGCATATTTATTCCCACCTTTATTCTCATTGAAGATATTTGGAATATGTCAGCTTTGGCAAAAATTTAGAACCATGGTTTTTGGCTAGTTCAAATTTAATCCTTATAGCAGACCATATACACCAGCTGAAACCATGAGATATGTTGGCTCCATAGCAACCAGGTTAATTATAGACGCCTCGCCAGACACTAGCTAGACACAACACTCAAAAGCTCAACCTCAACGGGCAAGTTAAAGATTGTATTTTTTATGGATAAATGTTACTAATCTAATAATAATAAAAATAAAAGGCAGGTTTTGTTTTTTGGTTTACCAATAGCTTTTAAATGAATCATAGACACAACAGGCACACTCATTTACATGTACAGCATGCAAAATACACAGATAAAGTGGCTAAATATAGATTCCACTGTACATTCCTCTGTCATCTCTAAAAGAAACATTTGTGCCTACTCAGAAAGTGGGGGCTGCAGCCACAGAGAAGGGTACCTGGTATAAGAGAACATTTATCAGGAAGAAATTAGAGAACAGAGAATAAGACAGGTGGAAAACATCGACTCTGTTTGCTCTTTACCCAGCCACTTGACTTCAAACAGTGCACTCTACTCTCCTTTTTTATAGAAAGCCCTTACAGAAAGACAAGAAGGGAGATAGTGGGGGAAACACTGCATTGAACTTGCAAAGAGGACAGAGTTCTTGGAATATGTAAGAGGCAGTGAGGTAGGCTTGAGAAGGGGTTGTGGGTTGTCTCACACTACCTTCATCAGCACTGTACTTTCCTTACAAAATTATAATTGTATGTATCATCAAAGGATTTCTTTCCACTCATTTCCTTCTTGCTATAATTAGAACCGCACTCTCTCTGGCAGCCACCACCAACTTAGGGAACCATCTGCCGTGAGCCGACACAGACACTTGTCTGGGGTCAGATTTAGAACTTCCTCTTTATGAAACCATCTAGTTGAGAGGAACCTGGTGAACTTCACATCAGCCCTTTCAGCCATCATTAGGGGGTTAGGAGAACTCCAGTGCGACTTGAAAAACACTCAGCTAACAACCACATGGTTCCAGTCACACAGACCTGGTCCAGCAGCCCTTCTTGACCCCTCATAGCGCACACTCACAATTCTGATCCTTACAGAGGGCACAACAGCTCAACAATTTGAAAAATCAACTATATGCACCGCAGCAGAAAAAATTCCCATAGTGTGACTCTGCGTGTGTGTACGCATGTGCATGTAAATATGCGTGCACTTGTGTGTGTGAGAGAGAGGTGGAGTTGAGGCTTTTCTATAGAGCAAAAGCAAACAGTCCATAAAAAGGCCCTGCCACTCTCCTATTTCAATGTAAATGAGTCTGACTCTGTTAGGGGGTTAAAGAACTCTCTAGGGGCCTGGCGACTACCACCACTGGGGTCACACATGCACATGCATGCACACACACACACACACACACACACAAACACACATGTGCGCAGGGAAAAACACACAACGCACAATTTACAAACACACACTAAGACACACAAATTGTGAGGCGAGAGGCCCAGATAAAGAGCTCAGAGAGCCTGTCAGAGTGTCAGCTCCCATTAGGCCAAAGGCTGTTGTGTGTGTGTGCAGGCAGGCGTGCTGCTTTTTACATTTCGTTCAGCGCACACACCCTCTTTTTCTCACACACACACATCCTCTCAGAGCCGCCCCGCCTGGCTGACATGCTGTTTCAGACAAGACACACAAAAGACAACGGAACCCGCCTGAAAAGACAAACATCTCCTACATTTCCTACATCACACACAGCGGGGAAAAAAAGAGAGGAAACAAAACAAGCTTTAAACGATTTTAGATGAGCAGACGTGGTGCTGAAAAATGTGGAAGCTTTCAAGGATTCCCTACATGATTAACCTCTAGTGTGCAAGAAAGGAAACTTAAACAGCACACACGCAGTGTAAGTTTCCAGTTTTGAAGCAGTATTTATTTGTCATGGCAGCGTAAACTGTGATGTCATGCATTATTATACAGTAACTGAGGCAGGGGGCAGAGTGTAAACCACATCAAAGAAAGAGCTGAAAGACTGTGTAACGTCAGTGACCAGGACAATTAGTGCTACTCTCTCTTTAACTGCCTGTGCCCAGCGGATTGTGTAGGGCAGGATGGGGCTGTTAGGACACAAACAGGGAAAACAGGAGGGCTGATTGCCTCCTACAGAGCCTTCAGAAACACATTACAACCTGAGGAGGAGGGAAAGCACAAAAACAATCTAGAGAGGGGGAAAGATAAAGCAAGGGCATGAAAAGAAAGAGCAGAAAAACCTTTTGATCCCATGTTCAGTCCAAACTCCCATAAATAAAGATGTACGCACCCACATTACTCTAGTCACACATGCCCTGACTCAGCTGACTCAGGCAGGTGTGTCACTGTGTTACAGCCTAAAGCTTTGGCATGCTGAGGCAGCAATGTTGTCTCTACCCACATAATCAAAAGTGTCAATGGTAAACAGAAAAGCTGGAATTACTTGAAGTCTCCCTGGTCTTTAGATCTTGTCCTTCTTGCCTTCCATCTTTGGCTTTTATGTCCAGAGCACAGGCTGACAGTTGTTGCTAAAAACAGTCATCTGAAAACAGCATATGCTTGATCTAGGGGAACTCCAGCCACCACAGAATTCATTCATCCTATACTCACACACGGCATGTCATGCAACTGACACAGCTCAGTCTGCCTCTCCTGTCTAATCACTTCTTCTGTTCAGGAGCCTGAAACCACAGACCAGACCCCCGTGGGCAAGAGACTGATTCGCAAGCATATAGTCAGAATCTTTCCCATACACATCCTCAGAGTGCTTATTACTAAATTCACTTTTCACCCACATATATCCTCCCCAAGTCTAGGGATTGGCAACGCAACACTCATGGCCCTACATGTACACACAGGCTCAGACAGACAAACAGAGAAACACCAAAACAGAAAAAAACGTTACGAAATTACTGCTGATGTCATGTTCACCTGGGCTGAGCAATACATGACACATTAAATTATCAGAACCCCACAGGCCTTTCAGGGGCACACCCAAAAGGTTAGGAGAGTGTCTAAGAGGCCAAGTTTGGACCTGCTCCGTCACACTCATACTCAAATAAAACAGATATTTGAAAGTGCTTCAAAAGGCTGGGACCAACATCAAACAGCTTTCAGTTATAAAGCTGGCAAAAGCCCACGTAAAGTCGTTAAATATAACTTTTCAAATTTAGAATTACAGAAAGCATTGCCAATTTAAGAGCTGTATCATAAAGTGCTGCTGAACTTGTCTAACATGCATAGAAAAAGAGATTTTGCAAAACAGACTGAGAGTTTTACTTCAAATATAGTGACAAATACTTTCGGCTGCTCCCTTAAACAGATGACAAATTATAACCTAACTCCCCTTTACTCCTCACTGTCACACAGTACCTGTTCCTTCTGCTATTTGGCTCCAAAAACAAGGACAGGCTAAAAAAAAAA
>VVAS01051332.1:3428-18444 GCA_015103295.1 Ptychochromis oligacanthus
CATACAATTTAAAGAAGAATATCAGGGGGTTCAACAGGTTAATGCCTTACAAACTACAAGCAAGCAAACACCAGATGATATAGTATTAACTTTGCCCTTGGCAGATATAAAATAATGAAATATTTGGCACTTTCACACACAAACGTTGGACTGCAGGGCATTTGATCCCTAAGTGCAGACCGAGAAAACAGTTTTATTGTAACTGCAGTCTAACTGAGTTATATGCACTTAAATCTGCAGTGGAATAAAATCTGCATGTCTGTCATCAAAGTAATGGAGGGCATATCTCTAGTTGTACATACAGAGACTTCAAATTGTCCTCTGTTTTCCCTGTGCACATCAAAACGGATGCAAAAATTGTCTCCTGGCACTACTGGTGAACACCTCTGCTTTGACGAGGAAAGCAATACACTAGTGATTCAAAACAAAACAATAAGCAGGCATAAAGCTGCAAAACTCATCATTTTTCCAATTAGTCACTGGAAAAGTATTTTTTTAAAACTAAACTTGATCTTAAGTCACAGTAAATTAAGAGTGTTGGTCAGACAAAACAAAACTTTGTTTCGGCAACTTGGACTTGGGCCTTTTTTTTTTTTTAAATTTGCTGATATTTAATACACTAAATGATCGATTATTGAGAAAATAACTGGTAGTTAGTTGCTGCCATAAACAAGTGTCAGTGGGAAGCCAAGTGTGTATGCTGCTACAGCAAGTGATAATGCACAAAAAGAAGAAAATGTCTCAGTGGTTTTCATCATCATTGATACAACTGTATGGTTTACTGGCTGTTGTGCCTACCAACAGAACAGAACTTGTTCACTTGCTTGTTTTTTTGTATGCTTTTAAAACAGTAGTAAACACACTGCGGTATCAGGTAAATTCTTACTGAGGCTTCTGTAAACTAATGGGAATAAAAAGGCTAATACACGAAGACAATTGCTAAGTACACGACACAGTACAGACACATTAAATACACAGGCATACATACAGCAAGGGAAAGGTTTGGGTCAACATACCAGTACATACATCTATCACTAACTGTAAACCTGCTGGTTCGCCAGTTTGTTGGGGTTTGCAACACTGATATCTTACGAGAAAATGAGGCTGTCCTGTAACTATGTGCGGTCCAGATACTGTCATAATCCGAGTCCTCTGACTGGTCAGAACACGGCAGGTTGCCAGGCAAACCAGCCACTGTGAGGCTGTTGTCAGCGAGCACGTGGTTGTGCATGAGGTCAGTTCCTTGCCAGGCTTTAGAGAACCAGCAATAGATGGTATTTGAAAAACCAAATTGAATGTTTGAGGGATGAGGGGAGGAATATAAACCATAGTGAAGATGTAACCAGTAATTTATAAAGAACATAAAAACAAGATTTGAACCAAACACAAACAGAAATTAAAAACCGTGTGGGTTGTGTGGGATAAATGTACATGACAAATTTACAAAAAAAAGGGATGATGGTAATAAAACCAAACAAAATGATGCGTATGAAGCAGTTAATGAGTAAAACAATGGAGGTTGAGGTAAGACATAAAAAGAGAGAAGAGAGAAAAACACTGTTAGAGCAAAAAGCGGAGAACAAACAATGGTTTGCAATAAGACATTCAGTAACTACGTGGCTCTATGCATGATGTGCTTACATACACTGTGCTGACGAGTGTGTGCGTACTCACTGGAGTTGAGAGTCTGCCGTGTCTTGGCACTGGTACAATAAGCCTCAATGACTTTCAGTATCTGAGCATCCTCCTCTAGAGCTGCTGTACCTGAGAGACAAGGGCAGACCAGGGAACTGAGCTGATGAGATTGCACCTATACGCCCTCTGGTAGACGTTTCAATATTGCACAGCTCTCTGCAAGATTCAATAAAGGCTGACTCCAACTTCAACTACATCTCAAAGTTATAGGGATCAACAAAGATGCATGGAAAATCTACAGTCTGGATTTCAGCAGAGGTGAAACCTACATGTTGTTTTTTTTAAATCCTGGGTTTCTACAGTAGATGAAACTAATATGCAATTTTATCTTTGTTATTAAAGATAATTAACTCATTTTAATCGTGGAATCTGATGAAAATGTATTTAATGGGCCATCACTATTGGCCAGTTAATGTCCTGAGTCTACGATGTTTGATAAACTTTACCAGTTTCATTCAATTTACGATACTTGTAATTAATTTTGCTAATGAACGAGTCTAATGTTAGACTGCTATGTAATTCCAGGTGGGATTTCAGCTTTTTGATAGGTTGCGACTGCTGACAGATTAAAGAATATAATACTTAACTTTATCCAATATAAGGAACTTAAGAAACTGACATTCACAACTAATATTATTTTTAGTTATATAATAATGTGTTATAAAATAATAAAAGCCTCTGTGGCAACAGTTTTATAATTAAAATGACTGAGTAAAAATGAATTTTAAAGAGCACTACCAGCAGTTTTCAGCAGTTACCATGAGGTTGGTGAATTTCAAGCTTCTGTGGCGTACTTACTCTTTCTGACAGTGAAGTCCTCTTCTGAAGGTTTTCTCTCTGGCTTCCTCTTCGGGAGGAGCTTTTTAACATTCTTAGGACTCTTACTCATATCCTTAAAAAAAGATACATATGCGTATGTGCAATAAAAATTGAATTCAAGTTTCACTTCAACAAGAATGAGAAAATATAAGCCTTTGATCACATCAAATAATACCACAAGGGAGAAGTGAATTAATTTGGAAAAAATCTTCTCGTAACATGCACAGAGACCCTAAAGGCAACATATACAGTATACTGTAATATACTATAAAAGCTGAGCACCTCCTTGTAGCAGAGAGCAGCAGAGGGCCGAAGCGGAGGAGCAGGACGAAGGCAGCTTAAGCTCCAGGGTTTGGGGGTACTCGGTGGCTCCAGGGGTCCCCACATGGGGCTGCTACTGTGGCCAATCCCATATGAGGAGGGATGGGGAAGGGTGTGGTAAGTGTTCCCGCTGCTCACTCTACAGCACTTTGATTGTCCGGTAGGAGTGATGGGGTGAGACGGCAGCTGGGACGACAGGTGGAGATGGGTGAAGTGGAAAAGATGAGAAAAAAGAGGAGAGGCAGATTAGAGGGTAGTGACACAGATGAATGGTAATTAAATTATTCTTTAGAAAACATGCAGACTTACCGTGTGACAGATGGACTGAGGCTTGTGTAAGTGTGTGTGAGCAGTCGAAGTGTGTGTGTGTTTGGTGAGAAGGTCCAGCCAGTCCTGTAGATCGTGCTGACTGTTACATGCTACCTGGATCCGCTCACCCTGGCTGCCTGCACAGTGACACACACACGGCAGAAGGTGTTGATGTACAGACAAGCAGGTCATAAAAACACACAACTGTTAATCAGAAGACATAAAACCTCACACTCCTTTATTAATGTGTTGCTTTCTCACCTACTGAAAGGTCGCATATGAAAAAAGCAGCTCTGAGTTACAATAGTGATAATTAGGGTTGAAGATTTCCTCCAATTTTATCTTTAATATTCCCTAGAAATAATATTATTAAAAAAAAGAAGTGTGGGTAAAACATAACAAAAATGACATTTATTGCAATTTTCTGAACTTATTTGTATATTTTTTGTAACAGTTTTATCATGTTATAGTTTTTAATATGTCCTCGAAAAAGTGCATTATCTTTGGACAGTTAAAACATAATGGTAATCACTGTCTGTTTTTCAGCATATCCTCTAAGGACTGTAACTTTCAATTTGTTACATTTAGCAAATACATACAAAAAAATCCCAGAAACTCAGAGATTTTGTTGGCAATTTCTGGATTCTTGAATCCCAGTTTTTAAGTCTAATGGAAATGTAAGCATGGTCAAGTGCAAACTGGCTAAGAAAACCAGTCCATGTTGCAGAAACTTGCAGGTCTTGAGTGTAAAGATGCTGAAATCATGTGAGATTCTATAAATGAGCTCAGCTGAAAGGTCTTCTAGTAAATGAAGGAGAGTGCTGACCAGATATTTCAAAAGCATTCCTCAGGTTTTCTCCATCCTCTATCCTGGAGATGAGCATTCCTGATAATGGTATCCGCCCCTACAGACAAACAGAAACAGTGTTCATCAGTGCAACAACTAATCCAGCAATGTTTGACACCTCAAAGAACTGATGATGCATACAAGCATATTTCACATATGCATGTTAGTGACTGAAACATTACTGGGTAAATTACGGATAGTTAACAGAGATCAAATCAAATGCACCATACCTGGTAGATGAATCCACTCATTCTCAGGCTGGCAGAGAGCATGAGGAGAGTGTGAGGGAAGAGGACGAGGTGGCGTTCATTTGACTCCTGAAAGATAAAATGTCTTGAACTGAAGAGTGTTCATTGTGGGAGTGAATATAAACTTTTGGTACATTCACATGGCACAATTTGTGTGAACTCTCCATTTAGCAAATATGTTCAGGTTTAGCTGGCTGATCAGTCCAATCGTACGATCTCACTGCAATGACTGGCTCATTTGTGACGAGTGTGCCTCTCATTTCAGAAAGACAACATCTGGTTCAGTGTGTAGTTAAGTTGTTTGCAGGTTGTGATGAGTACCTGACAGTTCTGCGTGAGAACTGTGGCCTGGGACATGTGGAGGACAGGGCCAAGAGTTCGGATATCATCTCCCTCCCAGTTTCTGATCGGCTCTGTTAAAATCTGCAACTCCAGTTCCTTCTTCTTCCTGACGTCCTGACACTGAGCCTGAGCACACACAAACACACAGAGCAGATGCATAAATGTTCAAAAACTCAGTGAGATCATTTCTGATTGACACAATAACGTAGTAATTAGATAGAATAAAAACAAATGGAATAATTACATATGTTGGCTGGGAAACTGAATAAGATATTGAGTCACGAAAATAGGTGGATGGATGGATTTGATGAACTAGTTTTTGCAGGTGGAGTAGTTAATAGACTTTACACCCCACATTTCTAGACTACATTAGTAGGCACTGTAGTTCTGTGCTGTTTCAAAAGACTAGATTATAGTTTAAAAACTCCATTAGATCTAATAAATACCAAGTAAAACTAATGTAAATGATGAACATGTGTCTTACTGCAAGGTTTTTAAAGGCCGTCATTGAAGCATGGAGATCAGCTCTGTCAGGGTGTTGGTCCTAAAAGACATGAAAAATATTATAGATTAAAGAACAAGGAAAAAAAGGAGCTTTTTTTTCTCTTGTTGACATTCTTTGCATCAGTTACCTGGCAGAGATGCAGACAGACAGGGGGCGATTCAGACTTACTTCCATATGTCTGTCCAGTTCTTTCAGCAGTGCTGGGTATCTCTCCAGTCTGGTGAAGGGTTTACTCAGACTAATGGTCAGTGTCAAGATCCCAGAGCTGGGTGCTCCTTTTGACTCCATGTACTCCCCCAACTCCTCACTGTGATACACATACACAGGCAAATATACAACATACAGTAGATGAGCCTCCTCTTCAGGGACAGGAGGTTTTGTTTTGTGGTTTAAATTTTTTAGATGGTACCTGTGTTGTGTGAGTACATTGACAGCAGAGGGGTGATTAGAGCAGTAGGCCACATAGATGATCTTCATCTGGGGCATCAGGCTCAAGAAGAACCCCCCAATCCTCTGCTGGCTCTCAGGAAGTCTTCACATACACGACATGACAATATCAGTGTGAATAAAAACTGACTCACAGTACATTCATTACACATAAAGATAACAGTTTTGATCTGTGATAATTATGGGCGTTAGCCTATCCTCAGGCCTATAACAGAAGTGAAAGCTCTAATGGGAAGATAATGTTTCAAGACCATAGAGAGTTTAAGACCATACTGTTCCGCTTCTGTTGCCGTGTTTGTTAATGAGCTTTTAAGGGTTTTTTTTGCAAATAATCTTCAGACAGAAATCTACTGCCTTATGCTCGACCAAACTGGAAAAATTGTGTGCCTTCAGTCGACCAATAGATGTCTCTGTTGCTGCAATAACAGCCAACATAAAGCTCCATGCTGGTCTGAGTGCCTTTACTTCTCTGTTTTAAAGTGAAGTTGGAAGATACGCAACAGGACACTCAGTTCAGTATATTAAATTCAGCATCAAGATACAGAAAAGATGCAATGGCTATGATTCAAAAGTTGAAATCTAATAAGGTTTGGGTTTAGTTTGGGAAAAAATATGATTAATAAGTCATACAAACTGCTGACAACTAATTTTCAGTGAGGTAATGTTGAGTCTTTTATTCAAAGGAATATATACTAACTTGGTATGCTCCTCCAAGGACTGAACCAGCATTTGCTGAAAGGTTGAAATCTCCTCCAGATTCCCCTGAATGTGACTGATGTCAACACTGCTGAGTCTGCAGAACAGAAGAGAGGAGTATTAACCCTGGTGGACTGGTGTGTCATTTTTGTGTATATCTGTAAACTGACTACAGACAAACTGTCACATAAATCCAGCTATTTCATGACGATATTAAGGAACTGTCTATGGCCATATAATGTTAAAACCCGGCTCATATTTTCAAAAAACTATATCCATTCGTGATTACATAGAATCAATATATTAAGCATCGTTTATTCAAGGTTAAGGCTTTCTTTATAGAAGTACAATAAATAAAAAAATCAAAATGTCTGATATGAACCTGAACAGTATGCCTGGCTCTGGTATATACAAGGATTAATTAATACATTTTGTCATATAAGTGTGTACAAATTAGATCATCAATCTATATGATATTTTATCTAGTATATATGTGTATGCATGTGAAAACAGATTATATTTGCAGTATAATAGATATGCTGGTGTGTGTTCCCCCCTCTAAAATCCAACTGTGTTCAATAAAACAATAAAAGGTAAAAATAACTTTACCTGTCTGTGGGATGAAGTGAGCGAAGGTATGAACCCAAGAGACTCTGTAGCTCCCTCGAATATTCGGTCTCCGCTTCCAGGATGTTCTGTAGGACCTGACAAAGGCATTGCGCGCACACACACACACACACACACACACACACACACACAGAATTTTCTATTATTTACAGTGAGTGAAAAAAAATGAAAAGGTCAGGTCAGAGGTCATTCTGTTTCATATTACTGCAAAAATCCATCTTCAGGTTTTGGACACATACACAGACAAACAGCAGGTTGAAATGAGTTTATAAGGAGACAGCTTTTCGGTGGGAGGTATATTTCTCAGGAGCTAATAGGAAGAGTTATTGGACCCTTCGGGAGCCGTACTACTGGCTCGATTAGCTTTCCAAGGGTCTGACTCCGCAGGCTAACTGGCTAATCTCGCCATGACATCAGAAACCTCACAGTAATGAGGTTAACGACTTGTACAGTGATAGATAAGACAGTGTTGTGTCTCCCCTCAGGTCAGGTCGCAGTATACGTTTAACAGTATTTCACTCCAATTACATTTTTGTGTCATTTTGTTGTTGTTTTTTTATTAAAAAATGATCTATAAGAGGACATAGAGAGGATGCCAGTGCAAGTGGTAAAAACATTTGTATTTCTGGTATTTTTAAACACACACACAAACAAATGAAAAGCCTGCATCTTCTGCTTTTAAAAGCTTCTGTTCTAACGCTTTGGGGGACTCTTTTAGAACAAAAAACAATTACTTTTATCTATGTCTTTTTGCTTTTGAATTTCTTTTTAGGAACAGCTTTGACTTCAGGCAGGGTCTGTGTGTGTGTGTCTGCGTATGACCCAGACTCAGGTAAGCCATCCATCTTTGGATGGGTCTTGTGAGACTGTGCAGCTTGTTGCATTATTGAAACACTCACAAACATACACACACGCACCAACATTAGCCAACCCTGAGGCAAGGCTGCCCCAGAAACCACTGGAATGGAAGAAATAACCTACATTACATTTGCTGCACTCACACACACACACACAGAGATGACACATGTAGGGCTGCCATGCAAGCAGCTCCACAAATGATCACATGCTTACATGCCACACAATCATTAAATAGATGTGTGGAAAAGAATTGATTGCGACAGTCCACAAAAGCCGACACACTTGCAAAATCCATTCATTAACAAACATATAGGTGTGCAAACACACACACACACAAACCCGGAGTTTCTTAAGATCATGATGCTTACCACATTGTAATAGGTCTTACTGATGATAGTGGTATCAAAGCCTTTGGGCGGACTTTTGAGCGTCCCAGACTTTGGCTTGTCCAATGTTTTGTCTAAAAATGGAGAAGGAAGGACACTTTAAAGGTCACTGGTTTGAAATGGATAAAAGCCAAAGCTACATGCAAGTTTGATCAAACAATAATAAAAGTGAAGACAACATGTAACAGCGTGATACATTCTTAATTCAACGTCTGCTTTTTTTTTTTTTTTAAAAACTACTTAAGTTCCT
The DNA here is from genome assembly GCA_015103295.1 of Ptychochromis oligacanthus. Taxonomy (NCBI): domain Eukaryota; kingdom Metazoa; phylum Chordata; class Actinopteri; order Cichliformes; family Cichlidae; genus Ptychochromis; species Ptychochromis oligacanthus. The sequence continues at coordinate 11,779 of VVAS01051332.1, forward strand.
ACATTTTTTTCTGAGGATTTTAGGGCAAAATCTAAGAAGACAAACTTCATAAAAAGGAAAGTTCAACAACAGAAAAGTAACACTTCTGACCGCTCACACAATAACTAAAATAATAAATCTTCCATTTCATTGTGGCGCGCTGATACTGTACATCTTGTCTCGTCTGAGTAGAAAAAAAATCAACAGCGGCTGAACAATAGCACACAGACAAATGTCTCTCTCGCTTAATGTCACATAGAAAAGCATTTATTTGTACGAAAGCTCCAACATTCCCCAACTGCAGGGCAATGTTGCGACCATTACAGTATGTAGGGCAACCAATGATTGAAAGCTATAACTCCGTCCTCAACAATGTCATGTCATTTCACTGTCCTGGCTACTGTCGTTACAGCACTGGACGGACCATAACAGACATGTTCTCAAAGCATTCTGTTCATATTTGTAAACAGCAGAAAAGGATTTTCCAGATAATGGGTCGCTTAATTAACTTTTTTAATTCATCTGACTGACTACAATAACTGAAGAGCTACTTAAAAGTTGACTCAGGATACTATAAAAATACACTTTTCCAAGATATTGGTTCTTTTTCATTGCTCTCAAAAAGAACGATTTATGCCTTTGCTGTTTATCGCAACTTTGGGTCTCTCCACTACAAGCCTGCAATCTCACACATCAAACAACTCCCACTGGGCATTTGAATTCACTAAAATCCCTCAGAGCGACGTTATCACGGTTGATGTTTTCTGCTGTGAGCTTAAAATCAGGAAGTTTCTTTTTATACAGCAGCTCTGGAACTTCCTGTCTTTGTGTTATTGCAAAGCTTTCTTCCTTATGTCCTGCCTTTCCTCCTACGAAAGCAACACAGCCACATGAGCCACAACAGTCACTGACAAGCACAAGAGGGCAGCTTCGTGGACTTTAGCTTTAGCTTGGAAATCATATGATGCAAAATTCAAAGAAACACCATGCTGACATTTAAATAAAGGCAAAAAAGTGTGCACATTCTTATTATTGTTATGTGAAGAAACCCAATTATACAAGACTTCACTGAATTGATAACACTTGCTAATACAGTGTTATATTCATAGATCAACAGGACTAAATGCATGAATTTAATGCAGAAATGTAAATTCCTTTAGGGGACAGGCCAGCTAAGTTAAAGAAGGGTGAGAAATTAGGGGAATTTCTGACCTAAAAAAAAACAAGCCAAAAAAATACGACACATAAATTAACTCTCTGTTACAGCTCGGTTCAAGGCTATCTTGTCCAGTCCTTGAGAAATCATTCAACTGAAAGAGGTCAGGAAGTTATAATCAGTAAGAACAGATGCAGGAAGTGTGTTTGTGTGTATCTGGCTGTGTATGTAATTGATGTGTGTCATTGCTTTGGAAAAAAACAAACAAAAGAAAAACTCACTTTAAATTTATATTGGAAAATTTTTTTTCCACTCCAGTGTTTATTTTACTGCATTTTAAAACTTGAAACTGCCATATAATATTAATGGCCCTTATCTTTCAGTCCTGATGGAAGCGAAATGTGCAAAATATTTTATAAGCAAGCTGCTCTCAATCAGCTGACAGACCTAAAGACGGGAACATTGCAAGTTAGATATTTTAACACATGACCTATATGCAGGAAAGGTACCAAACCATCATCTGTGACCAAAATAATAAGGAGTCAGTTCTCCTCGATGATGCACACCATCTGAAGCAGTAAGAGCTGCACCCACCGCTTCCTTTCAGCTCCCGAACATAATTACTGGGGAACCACCCACTCTTGCCGTTCAGTGAGCCTTCCCACCAGCCCCCCTCCTCCTGCCTGCCCACAATGATGATGTCACCCTTGGAGAAAGACAGTTCGTCCTCATTGGTCTGCTGGAAGGGGAAGCGTGCCTTGACCAGCAGCTGTCCACATCCACTGCCCTCCGACATGTCCTGTGAACACAGGAAGGAAAAAAAAAACAACAAGAAAATGGAAAGATGTTATTTCGTAGTCATGTTCAGACAGGCGCTTTCTTCAGGGGACTTTAGAGGATTAATCTGAGTTTTCACAACACAATAATATTTCTAACCCTGTTGCTGTTTGTCTGCTGTTATTACTGGATTATCGTTGTTGTCTTTGTCATGGTAACTCACCAGGCTGCGGTACTGAGGCTGCAGCAGTTTAGAGGAGCGACTCTGAGTGTTCAGAGAGTCAAAGGACTTGATCCTCAAAGTTGAGGAGTGCACCACGCATACAGTGTCCCCAGAAACACTTAAATCTGCAAGTAGATGATGCAGTTGAAATATCTTTATTCATTGACAGTCCAAAAGACTGCAAAGATTAAAAAATATTACTCCCACACACACTAATCTTACCTTCGGTAGCTTTGTTAAGAGCAACCAAGGAGTTTAGCACCTTAGAGAAGTTCAGTCCCTGCAGCAGGTCATTGACCTCAAAAGGCTTCAAGGAGAGAAAACCAAATAAAGAATGTGAAAGATATTTTAGAACAGCAATAAACCACAGAGTGTGACGCAAAAGAAGAAAGTACACGCATTCATAATAAATTCATAGAGCTGACATCAACAAGGACACAAAGCTGTCTTCCGGAAATAGCTGTGCATGTATCTCACACAGAAATGTGGGGGTAAATAAAAGGGACCTGTGACCTGTAGTATAATAAGTTTAACAACAACCACAACTGTTTTTGAAAAGTGCAAAGCAACAATAATACAGATAACATGAGAAAATATCTTCATCCTGTTTAGTTTATAACTTGAACCACTTCTTGTTGCAAATTTACATTATGAAGAAGTATGTCAGCCTAAAAAATTAAGAAACACAAGTAGTTAGTGGGGGGTTTACATCCCTGCTCCAACTGCAGTCTGGAGCAGGATTACTCAGAGTCTAAGCCCCCCCCCATTAATCTCGACATCTCACACACACACACACACACACACAGCCATAATCAACATACTTCTCTTGCTCCTAATCTTGTATATACCACACACACTGACTTCTAAATTCCCAAGGCGTGAAGGTGGGGGGATCTGGAGCATGAAAGTCAGCTTTACTAAATTATAACTATTTAAAAATAAAAAAAAATTCCCGTCTGTAATCCTCGTTCTTGGTTTCTGCACAGACTGAGATGCTTTGATCTAATAAATAAAAGCACACTGTCCTTTTATGTTGTCTTTCTTGGAAAGCATTGGTTTGATTTATGCGCACAAGTCAAACTGGTAGTCAGCGCAGCGTGGACCCAAAAGTTAATGCACGCGTTCACCTCTCCTACATTGGCATTGGCCCAAGATATAAAATGAGACTTTCTCCTGCAGTAACACATTTTAGCCGTTTTCCACAGGCACTTGCAGAAAGATCATATTCTTTACTAAAAAAGGAAAAGGCATTTGACACTGAAATCCTAGATGCTTGCATCATGTTATATCTGGTAAATGTCATCAAGTAAACAGTATCTTTATGAAGCAAAATTAGACAGTAAATGTTTTTACTTCACCATCATCGATTTCAACTACAGGAGCTGCTGCTGCTGTCCCACCAGAATCCTATGCTTTAGAATAGTTACCAGCACCAGAACATTAAACTGAAAGAAAGAATGTGCTTCATTTACAAATTCATAAAATCTTTTAAAAAAGTAAAATCTGAATAAATACAAACAATATCTCAGCATGCAATATGTTCATGTTACACTTTGCCCTGTAGAGAAAACTCTCTCGCCTGCAGCTGTGGAAGAGCACCTACTGCCACGGCGTGCTTATAACAGACACCTGTCACAGGTCTAACGGCTTACCTGATTATAGGCAGTGCTTGATTTACTGTTGCAGTGAAGGCACTCAGAATGCACCGAATCAATATCCCACCCGATTAAGTTTTATTAATAGCGGGCGTCAAATCTACGATTAAGATTGTTATTTGATTAATTGTGCAGCTCTTGTTAATCGTGCTCAGCGCTCGTCCACGCTCGCGCCGGCACTTATCGCCCGCTCTCTAATCCTCTTGTACTGGACACACAGTCTGGCTTCGCCCTCTTCTTGTCCGAGGGCTGTCTGAGAGAATTACAATGCTGATGTCAGTCAGGCTGCTAGTAATGGAGACCTTGGCTTCCAGCAACATGGCTGGCATTGCCTCTAATCAAGCTGATTGGAAAACCCACTGGCTGCCTGGCATGCCGCATTACATCAGCCCACTCTTCTACTCTCCTTCCTTTCATCTTTTCATACTCCTCCCATTCCTCCTTTAAAAAGCCCACAATCGCTCTCCATGTCCAGAGCGAAACCATGTTATACGTCTAGAACTCTGGACTCTTGTGTTGCGGTACGTGCTCTTCTCAGTTATGACCCCGTGGTTTTTTTTCCACAGCTAAGATCAATAGCGTCTGTGTGGGCATGTGTGCGTTTCACATCATACACTATTTACTAGCTCTCTCTTCACACTCACTGTGAGGCAGGATATAACCTGGCCCGCTGTTGTGCAAACACAGACACAAGCACACACCCTAATATGTGACTGAGCTCTGATAGCAATACAGATATTTTTAGCACAGCATTTTATATCAAACTCCACATCCACCTCCATGTTTAACCCTTTCTGTGCCAAACAACTGTGTATTTATTCCCAAATACATTAGGGCAGCTACTGAAACAGCATTCAAAACACCATGAAAGTCTGCTACAGCTGATAATCACCATCATAACACACACCCTTTTACTCAAAGCATGGCCCCCAGCGAGAACTATAGTAACGATCAAGTCACACATTCACTATCTGTGTCATATCTCGAATTTCAAATGGGATGACCCCCAGATGTCTGTACTAGTAATGCACCAATATATCCGACAGACACTGGTGTCATTTTCTGTCAGCATAAAGGATGACATTAACCTGCGGTGATGGCCAATGTTTAGATGTGTCCCATCAGTTTTGCACTGGCTAAATTATCAAAGTTAAAAGGGAGGAATAAATAAAAACAAAAAGATGAATAAAAAAAAATAAAAAAAAACATAAAAAAACTGATCACTATTGGCAACAGCTACAGGCCAAATTGTTATTTTAGACCTCCGTACTGGCCCAGAATTTCACATTTGGTGCATCCCTGGTCTGGACTACAGTTATCCTAAAAACAAACATACCCATTTATTGATGTGTTCTGCAGTCTGAAATGAAAGCAGAGTGCCCATGCTTATCTCTGCTTCTTGTTTCCATAACTACAAATGATCTACAGGCAGCAACACAGTCCGGTGGGTTAAAAACATCTTTGCATCAGACTGAAAATAAACTCGTTTTGGCCTACTTTTAATAACATAAATTCACAGTCAACACCACAGCATATGCAGCTGAGTGTATTACATGAGGATGCACCCCCCTTGTCTATATAAAAGCAAAACTGTGCAAGCTTCTCATAAAGCACCATGCATGCAGGATTTTGCTAATGGCTTTATCAGTGAATAAACAGTGAAAAAGTATAACTTTTCTCTCGTATCTTTCCTGGACCGTTTGAACATTACAAAAACAGCACGCTTCATGACTAGAAAGTCTCATATTTACGGATTATTATGTAGTAATGAAGCTTAAAAACCTGCCAAAGGTATTTTACAACCTGAAAACCCCCGAATTGTCCATATACTTATGCACAAAGCTTTAGTAATCATTAACAAAGTTGCAAAGGGCAGGAGGAAAAGCCCATTTACTATTACACTGGCTGACACTAGCGCCCGTTTCTTATGAGCCACTCCTCGGAGGTCACCTCATTTCAGTGCATTTCGGTGTTGGAATGGCGAAGAAAACATATTTAGTCAACTAAGCGAACCAAAACAAGTAGACGCGGTTGTATAGTTGTGTTTTACTGATTCCTAACGAAGGAATGGCGGAAAACACAAATCCCGCCACAGCTCTTCACTCGTTAACGACAGTTTCAGCTCGTGAGTACAGTAACGGTTGTCTCGTGCCGTCAACAGCATAGAGACGACACTATAATAAGCAGTTAAGTCTTTTTATGTATATTTTTTTTTTTTTTAAAGGCCATTCAAACAATTAAACTGTCTGTGAAACCACAGGGCAGCCTGTACCTGAGGCTTCCCGCTGTTAATAAACACACTGCTGATGCGTTAACTCACCTCCACGCCGAAAGCCCCGCAGCCTTTAATAAACTCGGCTACGTTCCTCTGACACTCGCTGTCGCTCCTCGGCTCCTGGAAAAACTGCACACGAAAAAGTCACCAAATGAGCGCCAAGTGAGCACTGGAAAGAGAAATGAACTGCTTGTGAAGGTGTTTTAAGATTTCGTCCGCTTAAAAAAACAAAAAAAAAAACAAAAAAAAAAAACAATCTTATTCCAGGCGCTGCTCGTGCACTTGCTGCTTTCGAGGATCAAGCCAGCTCGGGTAATAAGTCAAGCTTCCGGGTTTAACTTTCAGAGTAAAAGCATTAAGCGAGGCACATTACCAAACGTGTTTGAATTTTTACTTTCGGTAAAACAAACAAACAAACAAACAAACATTTTTCCTAATTTTACTGCAGTACTCAGTTCGATACATACCTGCTGTACTATAGTGTATCTTTGTCTTTTCGGCTAGTTCCTAAGTTTTATCCTGTCCTCTTAGTCTATACTAGTTGTCATGAAATCTACTTTTAAGAACTATTAGGTAAAACGCCACATATTATATAACTTGA
>VVAS01051427.1:0-19272 GCA_015103295.1 Ptychochromis oligacanthus
GTTAACTTTGCTGAGCACCCACCTCACCTCATGTTCTTTCAGAGTGAGTATTTGTCCATTAGGAGAGGGTGAGCTGGGTTATGTTATTGCCTTTACAATTCGTGATTTTTTTGTTGTTGTTAAAGGTTTCCTCAATCTTCCTCTTGTGAGCTGCCTTGGCCTCACTGATGTCTCTCTTCAGGCTGGCTCTAGCTGTGCTGTAGAGAGCTCTGTCACTGGACCTGAAGGCGATGTTACTCACCTATAGGAGAGTACGGACCTTTCCAGTCATTCAGGCCTTCTAGTTGGGGTACATCCAAAACTGTCTGCTGACTGTGACATTGTAAGCACAGTTGTTTATGTAGGAGAGTACTGTGGTGGTGTATACCTCCAGGTCCTCATCCTCAAAAATGTCCCAGTTGGTCCTTACAAAACAATCTTGCAGCTGCAAGGAGGTTCCTTCTGGCCATGACTTAACAGTCTTTAAACTAGCTTGAGTTCTTCTTCTGAGTGGGGTGTATGCTGGGGTGAGGAAAATTGATAGGTGGTCTGATAGACCTAAGTGTGGAAGTGGTGTAGACCTAAAGCCTTTTTATGATGTTGGAGCAGACTTTGTCAAGTGTATTTACTCCCCTTGTAGCACACAAGATATGTTGTGTGAATTTGGGGAGGACCGAATTTAGATCTGCATGATTGAAATCCCCACCTATAATGTGGACTGCATCAGGGTACTTATTCTGTTGTATGCTGATGGTGCCATGTGGAATGCCTAAGGCTTTGTTAGCACTGGCATTTGGTGGTATATAAATCACCACTTGAGAACTCCCGCAGGAGATAAAAGGGCTTGCATTTGATCGACAAATACTCCAAATCAGGGGGATAGTGAGTATCAGTGATTTGGGTATAGGTACACCAGCTGTTATGAACGTAGATGAATAGCCCCCCTCCTTTTTGCTTGCTTGAGTCTTTGTTTCTATCCCAGCGAAAAGATGTATGGCGTCCAGGATTGAGGTGTGTAGCCACGTCTCCGTGATCACCAGAATGCAACAGTCCTTGATGAGTTTGTTGGCGGAAATATGAAGATTCAGTTCGTCTAACTTGTTGATGATAGATCTGGCGTTGGTAAGTAGAATGCTGGGTAGCGGTGGTTTGTGTGGTTGTTTCTTTAGCCCGGCGAATATTCCAGACCAGCAGTCTCAGTTTTGCTTCTGGTGTCTCCTCTGCCTCCGTCGCTTGCTACAGCCAACAACAATCCATGGAGAGCCCTGCGATCTGGCTATGTCCTCAGGTATGTTATAAAGATCAAAGAAAATTCCTCATAATGCCTTGCTTTTACTGTATTCCAAAAGTTAAAAGGTCTTGTCAACTATAAGATGTGTGCACGCAATGAAAAATGTTACTAACAAGTATACGTAAAAAGAAAAACACACGTACTAAACACCAAACGGGAGAGACTCAAGCCGCTACGACTGTGCATGCCACCATCTTATCACTTCCCTCATGGTTCATGGTAACAGTGTGGTGTCCTTGGCTCTAGTTGTGTTTTGTACATTGTGCTGTATGTACGTATTGTGTTGGACTGCTGTCTGCAAAGCAAACTGTCCTGCAAGGACATTTAAGTTTTACTATCTACTCGTTTGTTGTGTGCAGGGCCAGTCTTGAAAAATATGTAGGCTGGATGGCTCTTTGATGCTCCTGTTGACTCCAAACCACCAATCAGACAGAACAGTAGATGCACTGAAACTGTTCTCAGGATTTTCTGACTGCTTCATTTTAATTCAACATCAGAAACTTTGAGGGTTTTTGTATCATGACGGTTACTTTTCATTTTCCAGTGAGATGCAGTGTATTCCAAAATGATTCAGAATGATTGAACTCTGTATATGTTTAGCTCATCTGAAGGACTGATAAGCTGGATGAGGCGTACGTCCATCCACAATTCACAAGAATCCCTGCTCCTCCCATTTGCAGCCCTATTTGTAAGCCTCTTTGACTTCTCACTGGATTTTAATTCTCATCAGTTTGTGCAGTACAGCCAACCATGACAAGAAAACTTTGTACTTCACACATTACCACAACCTCTGAACTGTGATGGATCATGAGCCGGATGAGCAGCTACATCACTGACATTCTGGTTATATGGTATGTCTAAATATATAATGCGTATTGTATTATTTTCTGTTTGTATTATATTCTTGCTGCTTAACTGAGCTCCTTTAGTATATTTTTTTCTAAACTTGCTTTGTGACATTGTTTTTGCTTTAATGAGCTAAATTGTTTTTCATGTTCTTGCTGCTTTGACAGGAGTTAGTTTAGGTTCATCTTCTCATGTCCTTGCAGAGTAATGCTGTGTTTAAGTTCAGGAGCCCTGATGACGTGGTTACTTTCTGAGGCGACGTGACCACAGGGGTCAGTTGATCAGTTCATGATCTCCATCTCTGCTGTCTGACCATCTTCATCAGCCTCTCATCTTCTTCTCCAGTTTTGTAGAATTAAACATGAATTATTAACCAGCTGTCAGTGACCCTTTCAGCCAGTGTAAGTCCTTTTACACGGCATCACTGCTTTGAGATTTCCACAACATGATCCAGCTTAAGAGGCTCTTCATGCTTTGATCCCATTTAACTCACTGACTGACATTCATCAGAAAAGAGTGGGAAGTTACTGTCTTTGGTCCAAAGACTCATTCCTTCTGTCTGTCCTGAAAGTTCACACTGAATGTGAAAAAAGGGTGTTCATATGTGCAGCTCCCTCCATCCTCCTGGAATCAGCTAAAACTGACGGAGCTGCTCTCACCAAATCAACTTAAGTTGATTTTAAACAACCTGGAGGCTGCAAATATTCAGCCTACATATTACTGCCCCTGTTTTTCAATTGGAGACACTGACTTTTAATGAGGTTTTAGGCTTCACTGGCATTGAAGTTTGGGGTTAGGGTTCATGTTGAATGACCAAACACACTTTAAATATCAGTTTTAACACTTTGACCCTTCATTTTTTATTCACCAGCTGTCTTCAACATGTCCAGTGATTGAAGAAAGAAAATGTTGGTGATGGTCCATCAGACATTTGGACCCAGGAGTCTGTATCTGATGACCTGGGATGCTTCTGTGTGATGATAACATTATTATAAGTTTGTGTTTCTGCCCTTTTGGTCAGATCATTGTTTGAATGGTTAAATAAAGGATAAGTTTTTATTACCTTCAGACATTATTATGCTCAGTGTTAAAATCATTAACTAAAGACAGCAGTGAGACATAAAATATGAGTATTAATGTTTTAATCATCAATCCGTTTCTTGCTTTCAAGTTAAAATGTTGGACTCATTTTTTTTTAATTTCTTACATACACATTTTAACTGATCAAAAACTGAACTTCAATACCATGTGACCTGCAGAGAGCCAACGCAACCCAACAATCAGCCAATCAGGCTGCAGGAGCAGGAGGAAGACGTGTGATTGGTCAGTGGCAGGTACATGAGAAACATTTATTTCAGAAGCAAAATTTAGAACATTAAAATTTAACATGAGGGTCTGAAGACTCATTTAGGATTTAGAGAACAACTTCAACAGCCTTTTGGACCAAACAGCAAATCAATAATCAATCAATAATATCAGCTGTCTCCTGCTGAAGAAGTTTCAATGTGAGACAAAAGAAGGATCTACAGAAGTCCTGGTTCTGTGTGAAATCAATGATCTTCTTCTTCTTCTTCTTCTTCCAGCTGCTCCCTTTAGGGGGCGCCACAGCAGATCATCTGCCTCCATCTCACCCTATCCCTGCATCCTCCTCTGTCACACCAACCCTCTGCATGTCCTCCTTCACTACATCCATGAACCTCCTCTGAGGTCTTCCTCTTTTCCTCCTGCCTGGCAGCTCCATCTTCAACATCCTTTGTCCAATATATCCACTATCCCTCCTCTGCACATGTCCAAACCATCTCAGCCTTGCCTCTCTAACTTTGTCTCCAAACCATACATCATAGCAGGTCTTGGCTAACAGTAGCCAGTACCTTTCCCACTCTGATCATCTGTCATGTCTGTCAGGGACTCCTCTCAGACAGTAATCAATGTTTTTTTCTTGAGTCACACCTGGCCCTGACTCAGGTGAGTCTAGCTGCTGCAGCTCAGCCACAGCTCCACCTGATATGAACCGGGTGTGTTGGTACATCTGGCCCACAGAACACCTGCCGGAGCTGTAACTGAGTGGCGGGTGCCAAACGTAGCCCAGACCGGACCCCGGTGTGTCTGCTATCTGAGGTAACAGTCAGACCTATCAAACGCTGCTGCTGCTTTAAATCCAGAGGGAGGTGTTTCAGTTCAAACTACAGCCGACACATCAAAACTCACATCTCCAGAAACATTTTTAACAAGAACACAAAGCAGCTCATATCACACACGTCCTCCAGCAGACCATCATTCACAGCCCTCGCACTAAAACAATGAACTTTTATAGGCATGAGTCAACAAAGCCAATAACTGTGTGCATCGCAGGCAGAGCTGCAGAGTGAACATCAGCTTCTCTCAAAGTAAAATCAAGGACACAGTGACACGAGTCCTAAAAGAAACCAGGTTTAAGCTGTTTACGAAGCTGTAGTTTCTGGTTTCTAACATTCAGATCAACACACAAAAATCACTTCTCAGCAGCGCAGCTAAACTCCACAGCCTGCATCCTCCATTTCAATTCTAACGCGGTTCATTTCCCGCAGAGCGACGCATCAATCATCAAACCGACTGATTCAGCAACAACAATGAGAACGCCCTGATCCTCGGAGCCGAGGCCAGCCCAGCGCTGCAAACTCACGAGACACAAAAAACACCCACAAGTGTCCTGAAGCTTCAGCGCCGACCCAGACGCACTGTTACCGTGGATCAAACGTCCTCCATACTCTCCATTCTTCAGCGTTTAACGCAAAGTCGGTTCTTACTGTGAGCCCGTCGATGTCTCTGTGCGTCCCACCTGACGAGCTGTCAGTCAGTCGCGTCGCCACAGGACGGTTAGAGTGAGGAGCTGCCACAGGAAGTCAGCGGTGCAGCGAGGGAGAAAAATAGAGCTTTCATTTCCAGTTTCTGAGCGAGTGAAAAGTGCAGCTGAGTGAGATGCAGCTGAGGAGGAAGGAAGGTATGAGAAGAGGGTTTTTTATTTCCCCTGAAGGAGACGCAGAAGAAGAGGTGACAACAAACAGGAAGTGAGTGTTTATCTGCACGTCAGAGCTGTGTGCTAACTGGTACCGGGCAGGGGGGGTTTGTTGGACCACAGTGGCTCTTTGTCTCCCCCCGGGGTGTCACGCACCGGTCACCCCCTGGCATCAGATCCATCACAGCTCAGAGTGCACACAGTCAGACTCATGTGATGAGCAGCAGTAAGAAAAAAACGATTCTTAGACCAACTTTAAACCTGATTTTTTCCTGTTTGCTCCAATTTGAAATCATTTCACTGTTCAGTAAGTAAAGCTGCGCGATTAATCGGATCTCCATCACGATTTTGGCTTCCCACAATTAAATGAGCATGATCGAGTGATATTTAAAACGCGTGCACCGCCACTTCAAACACAGTATTTAAATCAGCGGCTGACCACGTGCCTGCATGAGCCAATCACAGCTGCTCCCTGCAGCTTGAAGTTTCCTGGATTCATGTCGACGAGTAACACTGCGTTATAATTCAAATGTCTGGCACAGCAGAAGGTGAAGAGCTCGGCCTCGAAGCAGATCATCATCTGCTGTTTGGAGACACTTTGGATTTACGGGAAAGAGACGAAGTGAGTGCTGCAGGGTCGTCTGCACCGCAAAGCAACAGAACTACTTTATTCAACCGCCTGAACACACACCACAAACTGCAGTACAATGAACGCATGAAGCCCAAGAAAAACAACGGTGCAACGGTTGCCAACGTCAGCGCGTCACCGTATCCATCCAGCTCACACAGATGCACTGGAATCACCAACCAATCACATTCCATTTAACCAAAGATATGTGTCCAGTAAGCACGGAGAGCAACGAAAGCTTCAGGAAAAAGGTCAACTGGACAAAGATGTGTTATCCGCTGCACGGTGGAAACAGAGAGCGCTCTCACTGCTCTCGAGGACTTTACTGCGAGTTTTATTCAAATCCATCCTGCAGGTACGATGGATGGAGTCAAAGACTTTAGATTATTTGTCTGCAAAGATTCATTTATAAAGATTAATTAACAGGAATGTAAAAGTGAAAGCATTGCCCTGTTTATTTAATTTTGCGTCAGGTTTTGGTACAGTTTTTCTTATTTTTCTGCTAAGAGCTGCACTGAATTTAGGTGAATGAGAAGGACTGATTTTATTTTGCTGCAAAGATTTGCGATCCTAAAACTGTTTGTACTTGTTGATCTCATATCAGATTAGTAATCCATCTAATCCTACATTTGAACTCTGTTTTTATATTTCTTCTTTTCTCTCAGAGCGTGAAACAGCACCAGGGCTGCAGCTCAAACCATCAAAGCCTCTAAAACCAGCCTCCCTACCTTCCTCTGAAGACTTCACTTTGATTTTTTTACACTCTGGAGGGCAGCAGGCCCCGTTATGCAACTTGTTTGTTAGTAAGAGTCATCTCATCACTCAGTGCATGCATGGAGAACTGATCTGAAGGATGATATACCTGAGGAACAACGGTCACAGGCATGCTCTGTGGTTCAATCCCAAACTGTAAACACACATTTTAAATTACTGCAGTATAAATGGGTAAGTAGGCAGTACAGTACTGTAATATCCCCGACACTTGCATTAAATGTAATGCTCTGAAAGGATCTCTGTTCCTCTATATGTGGGAATGCCCCTGATACTTTATTTTTTTATCCTAAATTATCCTCAGTCTCTAAAAATGTCAGGTCTTTACTCAGCTTCTGCTTTTTGGAAGCCAAACGGTGCACATAGCTCACTCATGGAAGAAACAAACACAGTATGATTTCTCATTTTGCTGTAGAAAAGATAAGCTACATCTCAAAAAACAAGCTCAACAAGTTTCAGGGCGTTTGGAATGCCTTCTGTAACTTTCTGAAGGAGAATAATACTGAAGCAGATGGGAAGCAAAACCTGAGCTGATTGACTCCGGTCTATAGCTGCATTTCCCTTTTTTTATGTATTAATTTATTATTACTATTATTATTAATATTAGTCCAATTATTATTACATCAATATTAGTTACTTACCGATATATCAGCCCCACCAATGTATTAGCAAATAGCCAAAATCGACCGATATGTCAGCGGGGCCGATATATCGATCGATAATAGCTAATAGTACCTATTTTCTCATATATCTATATCTGCATTTATAACGGCCGATAAATGAAAACTAAAAACGTAAAGAAGAGAAACACCCTTCAACCACGCTATGAGTGTTGATGTTGCATAGTTTCTCCACCAGAGGGCACTCTGCAACTTCCCTGTTGGCAACACGGGTTTGGAACGCCACAAACGCAACAATCAGCTGATCCAATCAGAGTTGGGCAGAGTGTAAACGAGTAATCCATGACTTGTTGTGACAATAAAACAAGATTATTTTTAAACTGCACTGTCATATTATCTTTATAAGGACTCATAAATAACTTCACATAACAAATATTAGGATAATCTGTTTATGTTTTACGTGTCTGAAAAAAACATTGGCCGATATATCGAATTTTTAAATCGCCAACTATCAGTATCGGTATATCAGTCGGGCTCTTATTAATAATAAAAACATGAGACAGAGAGAGTAAATGTGCTGGTGAGATATCCAGATGTGTTTAAGTCCTGCATCTGTATGAAACAGTTCTGAGTCCCCTCCAACAGTTCAAAGATACTGTCTCATTTAGATTCCCCACAGCACACAACTGTTGTCAAAGTGGTAAAATGTGTAAGCCACTGTGTAAAAGATGAGCCCTACTGTGGCAGATTTCTTCACTAACTCGAGTAAAAAAAGCCCCTGCTTACGTTCAGAGCTCTTTGTGTGCAATCAGAGATCTCCGAGTTTCCATTATTGTGTCGAGCGTTGCACAGAAACCGCAGCGTGTCATCCACCACATTTCAGACATGTCTTTCAGGGGAACTCCAGCAGCGACGGACTCAGAGCGACAACAGACTGCGACGTGTTCACTGACTCCCCCAAATCACAGGAAAATGCAGCTTCGGTTTCAATAACAGGAACTTTCCCCTGATCCAGGATAACTTTCACTTAAACCCTAATTCATCAGTCACATGAAGGTGGTTATCAGCCTAACTACAAGCACGTTAATATGAAAGAGGCGGAGTCTGCAGCATCTGACCAATCAGAAGCATGGACAGGTGTACTGGCAGCATTTCATTTTACCAAGAAGACAAAACTGTAATATTAGAAAAATCTGCAGAGATGAAACACAGAAAACAGACTGACAGTAAAGGCAGAGTGTGAGTGAGAGCTCTATGTATCATATGTAAGTAAAGTCTGTTTATGTTTTATATATTTTACACACCTGCTGAAAGGCAGTGGCAGGGTGGACCCTGATAGGCTCGAGTCCCCCTGTGACCCCGTGACCCCTGAGCTGGATAAGAAGATGGATGACATTATAATCACCAGTATAATATCAGTGAAATTCATCCCTTAAAGGATTTTTGAAACTAATAACAGCGGGGGCCTGAAACTTTGTATTATTTCCGTTTGGAAGTGCCTCTTTTATTTTTTCAGGAACATCTGAGATGGTCAGGTGGTAAGTATTCATGGGTCAGGTTTGGTGTGAACGCACCTGAACAAATAATGAGATGCAGATTAATCAGCAATGAAGATCATCTTTAGTTTCAGTCCAAGTAAATAATAAAAATCCAGACTTCATGCTTTCACCTCGTCTCTCGGCCCCGTTTTCACCATCAGGTGATGATCAGGGACGGCGTCTCTGATGTGTGTCACTGTTAAACTGGCTTCAGTCCATCCAACTGTGACGCTCCTGCTCTGGTATCCTGAACTGTACTCGGGCCGCGTCCCTTAGCGCTCAGAAATCCTACAGCAGGCTGAGCTATTTAAAGCACCGTCAGAAAACCCCCCGGGGCAGTTTGTGAAGCTCCGTCTGCTCTTTAAACTCCAACAGCAACGCTCGGACGGCCTGATTACTCCCCTCACACACTGAGCACGCTCAGAGTGCAGGAGCTGCACCTCGTGGAGGAGATTTAAATATGCTGAGTCTAAATTTAGTTAGCAGCATCAGGAGGCTCCGAGGACACGCTGCCAGTTTCCAAAATTAAGTCACATGATGATGATGCAGCAACCATGACGAAGAGGAACAACCAAAAAAACACAAACAGCCAGCAGGAAGGCAGCTTCAGCTGTCTGCTTCATTCAGACCTCAAACTGCTCCTTAGCTCCTGTTTTAATTCATCATCATCATCATCATCATCAAAACACTCCGGCTGACCGGCTGAGGCGTTAGCATCCTGAAACACTTCCACATGAATCTGATTTAATCAAAGAAGAAAGATTTACTCTGATATCTAAAACACTTTGAGCTGAGCTGGATTCCAGTCCTCAGTTGGGTTGGATGAATGTATCGACCATCGGTGATCGGAGGCCATCACAGCAGGTTTTTGGTTTCATTTTTCTAATTTAATGGTCTGCACCGAACATCTCGTTAAAGACTCGCCGTTTGGCTGTCGGAGGGGTTTGAACGCTCACAGTGCCACCAAATATTATGACGTTGGAGAACTTAAATGTGTGGACATTAAGCTCAGGATCAGGACTTTTCCACAGCGAGTGATCCAAACCACGCTGCAGCACTCTGATGCCTAACCAAGTGATGTGGATGGACCATCTATGACGTTCTCTCGGCCGAAGCACGGACTGACCCTGAGTTTTTCTGGAACGTTCCTGGTGACTAATTTACTCGTTTAAACGAAAGGGAAAAATCCTGACCAATTTAAAAGTAAGAAAAAACTCAGAAAACTAAATTATGGGCGAGGTTAAACACTGTTCATATTTACTTTCCAGCTTCCCATCACGGAGCGAGATGTGCTCCTGCCTGCCATTAAAAAACATGAAGAAACAGTCTGGCTGACTAGTATCTCTGGTGACTTGGTGAGGAGCAGCAGCATGTACGAGTCATCCTTAAAGACTTGCAGGAGACACTCCCAACGCCGCTGTGTTTGTATGAGATGTGCGTCAAACTCGAGGCCCGGGGCTTACATACGGCCCTGTGCAGGTTTAAATCCGGCCCCTGATCAGTTCAGGGTCTGACTGTACTCTGCACAGTGACGTGATCCTTGTGTACGAAACAGGCTCTGTGAGACTTCTGGAAATATGTGCACGAACAAAACTAAAGAACCATTAATGTGCTTCAACATCAGGAAGGATCTGGTTCGATTAAAAGTCCCAAACCGACCGTGGCTGTCATATTCAGGCTGCTGAAGCAGGTCATCGGCTGTATGTACAAATCAGAACACATTATACTGCCCCTGTTATGGTGGTGTGGCAACTTTTGAAATTTTTGTTGATTTTTTTGAGGTCGTTATGTGAAGCAGAGTGTATGTGAGAGGAGTTTATGGACATGCAGCTACATTACCCAGGATTATTTCTGTTTTATTGGGTTAAATTAGAGCATGTCGGGGCCACTCCCACTGTGACCTCAGTGAAATCAAGTTCGACACCCCTGAACTGATGACAGGCTCCCCAGGTACCTACCTGAAGGTAGCCAGCTTCACTAACGATCCAAACATTGCTGCGATTTAGTTTTCCAGCTTGTTTTACGTCCAAAGTTGCAGCAGTGCTGTAAGTTTTAGTTTTTAGAAATCTGCAGTCAGAGCATCCTTTCATGGATCCTGGACGTTAAACTTTACTGTAACACCACAAGACAAGAGGACGATGCTTAAGAGGACATGAGCCAAATTTAAATCAGGCATGTTTTGATTTTTATAGACAGTCATCAGTCACCTTCTTTATAAGCCCCTGTTCATGAAAAAACACCAAAGGTAACACAGGAAGTTAAATCTTTTTCTGCAGATCTTAAAGTGCTGCACAGTGTTACAAACACTGACCTCATTATCTGAAACTCTTCTGCATTCAACACGAACATCAAACACATGAGGTCCACTTTAATCTGAGTGATGTCACCACAGGTGGGCTCTGATTCAGGTGAGGTGGACGGTAAGAAAACTGAAGAGCGATAAAATCTGCAGTAAACGTGGAGGACACGGGAAAGGAGCCGGGGACAGAGACATCCTGAAACTGGACCCCAGCACACACACTGAAGCCCTGCGTGTGTGTGTGTGTGTGTGTGTGTGTGTGGGTTGGGACTCCGGTCATGGTGGCTGCTGAAGGTTTGGAGGCTCAACAATAAACTGGAGGGCGGAGCAAACAGTAAGAGAGGCTTAAAATATGCAACATGAGGAAGGAAAGCAGCTGACATCAGCTGTGAATACACACTCTGCACACACAACTCAAGTAAAAAACTACAAAGACCACTGCGACACAAATCTGACATCACCAGGAGATCCTCAGATGTTTTCACCAAGCGTCCACTCGAGTCTGTCCCCACATACTCCCATTAATCTCATCTGGATCTCACTTAGCTCTACTTAAAGTTCAGCTCCTGTCTGGGACCTGTCTGGGACCTGTCTGGGACCTCTCTGGGACCTTTCAGTCACTTTGCATCCGTCCCTGATTGGTTGTGCCTGAAGGCAATGGGAGTAGGCAGGCCGAGGGGCCGATGGTCATTCGAAACGTGAGGTCAAACAAATGGAAAACACAAAGACGCCACCCCTTCCAAATAAGACCACCTATAGACCCAAAAAAACAAGATGGTGGCGGCAAAACACCACATGTGCAGTCTGACAGTCAAATTTACTTTGGAAGGTTCCTACCTGAGTGAAGTGACCCTGAAGCATCTGCATGGCCGCCATAATCAGGGTATGTTCAAATAGTCCTAACCATGCTTCCTGGATGTTATTGGAAAACGTCTGAGGTGAAGAAACGTGAACAATCAGACTGCACTTACACAGCAACAGGCACACTGTGTAGTGCACCTTCTGCACGCTGTAGTTTCAAACATGTGGCATCACGTTGCTCACGAGTCTGATGTCACAGCGGTCGGATTCTCTGAGCACCACGCTTCTTTCCTCCTACCCACCTTTCCTTCACCTCATAATATTTTCCATCGAGGAAAAGTGGTTAGGAAAAGGAGGCAGGAGGTCATTCTTCAGACTCTTCAACTGCACCCCAAACCTGAGGTTTCAAAATCAGACTGTGCAGCTTAAACAAGCTTAAATCCAGGGATTTCTGCAACTATTGACCGAGACATTCAACCATTGCTGTTCTTGCTGGTCGGCACCACAAATACCAGTCCGGTAAACTACTTATTCTTACTGTCTGAATGCAGGACGGCGGTGTCCTGTTGGTACAATATTATGAAGCCACCCACCACTAGCTGGGCTGCATCCCGACAGATGGCGCTCTCTCTTACGGACAGGAAGATGGAAGACGACTAAAAAGCGCTCCGCTGCAGGTTTGTGATGCAGAAAACGAGCGACTGTGTGTCAGAGGAAACAAAGGCATCTTTCAGCACAGGAAGTGAGGATGCTGGCCACACTCCGGCAAACTAATCTGACATTGTGTTTGTGCAAAGAGCCCACACAATCAGACATTTAAAACACAATTTACTGATCAGAGGCTGCGACTAACAGCTTCACATGGACCCTAAATACACGGCCAATATTTAAACCCGTCACTGGACTGAGCTCAGTTTGGACCGTTTTCTGACCTCTAGCAATTTTTAAACGACGGGTAAATTAGTGGCCAGGAGCATCTCCAAAACAACCCCTCACATCAACATCACATGCCGCTTCTCTCCTACACTTAATTAGATCAGTTTGTAAAGCACACACTCATCTTTTGGTCAGCATCATTCAGTCATTTTATCCCGAATAAAAATCTTTTACCGGCCTGCTTGCGCAAACAAACCCACCGAACAATAAAAAACCCTCCAACACGAAGCTGCATCAACACGCGAGGCCGCCAGAGGAGAAGGAATATTCTCTCACAGATGGTGGCTGAGGATGGAGGCCGGCGGCCGGCCAGCATGACTGAGGGCTACACACACACACACACACACACTTCCACTTTCAAGTCATCTCATTTAGCTCTAAATACAACGAGGTGGACGGCAGAGACGACACCACAAGCAGCTGACAGGTCAGAGGTCACAGCACCACAAACATACAGCAGAGCCCAAACACCTTCCTCTTTCTGAGCCAGCTTCAGGTGCAGGAACTGCATCATCCTGCTGGCCCAAGTACTCACTGGATCAATCCGCGGCTGAAAATAGTCCCTCTAGAATTCCCTCTGCAGTGAGCAGCAACTTCAGGAAATGCCCGAGGCCTTTTTTAAAAACTGAAAGTGTGCTGAGTGTTTGTAAAAATTTCCATCTCCAGGAGGAACCACAAGCCTCAGATGGAGGAGGGAGGTCAGCGTGATGAATGCTGTTACATAACTCTGCAAGCACACCCTCCAGCAAACATTCATCACACGAAATAGTCCAAATGTTTGTGGGTGTGTCGAGGTCCTCACAGAGCGATGAGGAGACCCCGTTTGTCCTCAGTGATAACGGACCACGCTGCGTGTTGTGTAATCTGCTGAAAACAAAGTCGCTCATGTGTCTGAGTCCAGTTTGGAGGCAGTGCACGCATCGCAGGAGGAATGCTGAGGAGTCTGCAGACAGTTTCAGTTTCTGTTCAGAGGGACTCGTGCTGGTCCGACTTCACCGTCTACATTCAAACCAAAACCAGCACCAAATCAAGCCTTAAAACGAGTCTAAACCAATCCTAACATCTAGCCCCAAACCAGTCCAAAATCAAATCCTAGACCTAAACTGGTCTAAAACCAAGGTCCAAAATATATTCAAAACCAGACCAAAACAAGTCTAAACCAGTGTAAAACCAAGCCCGAAACCAGAACAAAACCAGTCCAAAACAAGGTCCAAACCAAAGTCCAAAGCAATTTTAAACCATTTCCAAAACCAGCACCAAACCAGTCCAAAATCAAATCCTAAACTGGTCTAAAACCAAAGTCCACCCTACCCAGAACCCGCAGCAGGTGGAGAACTGGTTCATGAGCTGCTACCCCATCACAAGCAGAACCAGGGCTACCAGATGAAGAACACCATGGAGGAGGTGGACTTCATCTGTGGGACAGACTCTGAGGAGGAGAGGCCACAAACTGCCTGCTGCCACCACAAATACAATCCAGACTCTGTTAAGCACCTTAACACAACACATGGGACACGTTAAAGAAGTCCAACAAGTGGAGCTCAGTCAGTCATGCCCAGAATATCACACAAGGTTCAGTGAACATGTGAACTGTTTACAAGATGTGCTGATTTTACACCTTAAATATATTTCATGTGTTAGTGAAATAACATTTTTATTGAATGCAGCCACCCTCACTGCACCACCTGGTACAGCCACAGATCACGTCTCTGGATTCAGCTCAGTCACACGTATACAGGGTATACACCCGGGTTTGTGTTTCTGGGACAGTCGCAGCAAAAACTGCCTGAAAGCAAATCCATCCGTGCACTACAGACTCTCCTATCAGCTGACTGTATTTCCTCACTGCATCATGATTCTCACATTCAGTATTTCTGCACATGCAGAGGAACCATCACACTCAGTTTGGGAGGAATCAAACTACGAAATGACCAGAGTTCACCCGGAGCCTGGCTTTATTTTGCACTTCCCTGCCTATTCAATCCACATGTGGAGGCCTCAGAGGACATGAAATCATCTCTGAGCTTTGTTTCACCTCCCACTGATGGATCTCAGTTACTGACAGACATCCACATTTCATCAAAGACTGGGGAAACTGTGGAAACGAATTCAGTGCATGGATAACACAGACATCGGGGGACAAACAAACTCTGCAGGACTCGTGTGTCCGTGAGTCGGTGCGACTCCTCCACATGATGATGAATTTAAAAACAAAATAAAGAGCAGCAGCTTCACAGTTTAAAACCTGACAGTAAGTATCTCAGAGTCGGTCACAGAGGAATGCGAGACTAAACGGGCCTCAGATGAGGAACTGCATTAAAATAACTGCCACAGAGTCACATGGCATGCCCTCTGATGATCTCACTACAGCCTGGGATGTTCTCAGCCTTCAGGTGTGTCTATAACAGCAGGTATGACCCTTTAAAACGCTCCTGAGGGCTTCCTCCTGATCTGAAAACTGAAGCTGGCTCTGAGCGGTCACGTGACGCCATGCAGGTCTCTCTGAGCGGCGTCTTCACTCTGCAGCGACAAATTCTTTACAAGAGGCGACACGTCCTGCAGGCGTCTCAGGTATCCGGCGCCCTCCAACACAAACACGAGCTGCAGACTCACTTTCGGTGCGTGTTTACTTGTTTTGTTCACACGGACCAATCACAAGTGAGCCAGGCCTTGGAGGGGAAGTCACGTGACTTACATGAAGTTAGTTTTGCACAGCGCAGGTCAGAGAAAACAGACGGTTAAATTCATGCAGCTGTTAAAGTTCGATGTGATCAGCAGTCAGTGTTATTTTCCTTTTTTTATTATTGTTACTCCATCACTGTGATTATCAATATTATTATCACCACTAACAGCTTCAGTGTTTCTATTTTGGATTTTATGTCTAAATTTAATCTTTTTTTTATTAGAAGCGGTATCAGAAATATTTTTTTCACTATTTAAATGTGTTATTTATAATTATTAGTTGTTATTTACATTTTTAATATTTTACTTTTGTAATTTTTATCATATCTTTATTCTTATTTTTTCTTTTATTATTATTGTTATTTAAGTTATTATTATTGCTACTATTATTTTTTATTATTACTATTATTATTATCACCACTACTGGTGTTATAATTTGAGTTTAATTTTTTTTTAAGGTTCAGTAAAATATTGATGAGAAAAAAAGCTGGTTTAATCGATTGATCGGCACCAAACTGATGGATCAGCTGAGGCTCTCGGGGAGCCGTCTGAATCCTGCAGACCAGGTCGCTCCGTCAGGTTTCATCTCACAGCAACATTTTTTATTAATTATTTTACTCCATTTCTGGACTGATCTGATTCTAATTTCTGTTCAGGTAGTTTGGAAAATAATGTTCATCTTTTTTTTTTTCACTTTAATTACTCAGATTACATCTTCTGCAGCGGGTTTCATGAATCCCATCGATGAGCCTAAAACAATACACAGACAGGTGACAAATTAAAGGAAAAACCTGAACCTGCAGTCAGGATCCAGGTGAGGATCACATGACCAGCATCCTGGAGCTTTTTTTTTTCTTCATGTGTTTGGTATTTTTAACTTATCACAGAGGGTTTGTGGGAGAAAGGTGAACTCAACTCTGAGGTCTCCTGAGGAGGAAGGAGGAGGTTTTGGGATGTGTTCGCTGACTCTGTCCACCATCATCAGCCAGAGTTCATCCCTCCAGCAGACTTGGAGATTCAAAGATTCAGGTTTTTCCTTTAATTTGTCACCACTGTATATGACACACATGTATAATAACAAAGAGAAGACAGACAAGTGGACGGACAGACGCAGATGCAACAAACCGGAGGCCCCAACAGCTGCTGGACATTTAAAACCTGCAGTCCAGCGGGGTTCCATTATCGGACACAGCTGTGCCCGCCTCGCTTCCATCCTCTTCCGAACACATTCGCGATTCTGACGCGTCCGGAAATAAACCCCGGGTGAAAACGACCACAAAGCTCCGCGGTCCGACGTCCTCTGGGCCGGTATACCGGCTCACACACCGACGCTCCCTGCCGCCGCAGCGCTGAGGAGCCCCGGCGCCCGACAGGACAGGAGTTCCATTATCGGACGCGCCTACCCGCCTGGTTCCGCTTCGTTTCTGATCCGCCTCTGCGCTTTTAACACGAATTAACCCGCTTCCAATAAAACCCAGGACCAACCCGAGTCTAACCCGCGTTACACCCGTTTAAACGCGATTATTTCCCACCCGGAATCATGAACTAAACGTGTTTAAGCGGGTCTGACGCTTCAGCGCCCGTTATGCTACTTCCACACTCAGCTAGCAGAGCGGGCGGCCGCGCCGAGCCGAGCCGCGCCCGCTCCCGGTTTCTGTCACACGGCCAGCAGCGGCCGCGGGGTCCGTACCTTGCTGTCGGTGCTGGTTGTTCCCGCAGGTGACTGGAAGGACCATGTTTAGGTCATTCTCTCACATGTGACGTCCATGTTTGCTGTCTGTCTGCTCGGAGGAGCCGCAGCAGCCGAGCAGCCAATCAGCGATAACAGCGCCGGCAGCTTCCGGTCACCGCCTTCAAATTAAAAAACAAAACTCCTTATTATTATTATAAAATAACATAAAAGATAAGTAAAATCAGTTTCGATGCATGCTCAATCATCCCAGAAGGTTGACTCTGTTTTCAGTGGGAGAAACGTTTCGTCACTCATCCAGGTGACTTCCTCAGTCTCAGCTGACTGCAGGTTTCCCACAAACCACCAAAACTGGCACAAGGAAAAACGTCATGTTTGTGTGAAAGGTATGTCAGAACTGAAGCCTGAACAAATTCAGTTTTTATACTTTATACAGACTGTGTTTCCTCCGAGTCTTCACCATTCGTGTTGTTTAAAACAGAACTGCAGCCATCAAACAATCACAATGCAGTTATACATATAATATGTGCGCTGATTACACAGGATGAGAAAAAACTGTTTTTGTGATCATCAGAAGTTACAGCACACTTTTCTAAATCAGCTTTTCACGCTGATTTCAGATCTGTTTTCTCATCAGCTTTTCGAGTTGTGAGCAATGTTAATTTACAGCATACTTTCATGTGTTTTTCACTAAAACGTAAAAAACAGTCGTGAATGTTTCAGTCTCATCAGTGCGAGGTCAGGTAGGCACATGGTGGCACAGATATACTGAACGGTGTCACTCAGAGTAGGACTTTCACAGGCTAATTAATACAAATATCCTGCAATATAATTACCTTCATCCCAAAAAAATAGACTACACACAGATTTGAAGTCAGCACGAGAAACACAACAAAACCCACATAGATGTATCTGTGATGAAAATCACCTGTTGACCTGTGTAATAATAAAATGTCTTTATTATTTTTTGATGAACAGATCCTCATTTCACTTATTTTCGTCCCAGCTTCGCAAACAGTTTTTGTCAGATATGAACAAGAACATTTATTTTATTTTTCACAGTTTATAAACAAACTGATTCAGCTCCAGTCTCAGATCCTCTGAGTGCCCCCCGTGCACGGCTGGGTTTCAGGACATCGGTGTGTGTGTTGGGAGGAGATGCAGAATATCTCACTCACCTTTATGCCATGCTTTTATTTTGAAGGCAGAGCCGCTCTGCTTCCGGTGTTGTTGTGCGTGTCTTGGCGGCTGCAGCTGTCACGCAAACTGGATTCTTGCTGTTGCTGCGCGTTTGGATACACACTGAACTGCTGCAGGATCACCGTCATCTTCATCATCAGCAGGAAAACAGCTTGTTTACATGTGAAAATTCATTTTTTCTGTTTATTTTATTTCTGTTTCTAAATTATTTTTTTAGTAAGACATAAAAGTCTGTAACACTGAAGGTTGATTCTTTGAACTGGACACTTTAAAACGTGATGATGATGATGATGGTGGTGTCTACAATGATCTCCAAACTGTATCCAGAGGCTGAAATCACAGAGGAAACTGTGGACACGCGGAGCGCAGCTTTAATTCAGCCAGAAGCCATGAAAACACGCGAGGAGCCGAAGGCTTTGTGGGACAAAGTCAGGAGCAAAAACAGGGAAACTCTGGAGGACTGACGGGAGACAGGCCGCAGCACAGGGACCTGAACAGGAACCATGAAGTCAGGGTCCCGGGCTGATCCACGGATCCACGGAGGCTGATGACAGGTAAACACCTGGTGAGTAATGAAAGGAAAAAGCACAGCCTCACTGTGGACCCTTTAAAGCTGCAGGAATTTGATTTTGAAATGTGAGTTTCGGGCTGCCAGCTGACGGAGCTGCTCCACCTCATCGGAACGTGAGATGCAGTCAGAGCACCGCCTGCAGCCGGGACTCAAAAACCCCCTAAGACTGCTTTGAGTCCGGTTTTAGAGTTAAAGTCACGGTCCGCACGGTCCCAGCGTTAGAAACATGGGGGCCGGAGATTAACTCCACCTCCCGCCGGTCGCTGCTCACAGATTGGTTAGGCTCAATACATGCATTATTTTCAGTGCTGGTTTCAGTTCTTCTTTCCTCCTAATCCCCAGCCCTCTCTGCCTGTGGTGTCGTTAGCTTCTATCAGCTGGTTTCAGACGCAGGGTACGGGTCCACACGTCCTCGGGCTCGGCTT
>VVAS01051520.1:4164-16151 GCA_015103295.1 Ptychochromis oligacanthus
TATTAAAAAAAAATGAAAAAAAAAAAAAAAGAGTATGAAATTTTTCTACATTTTGATGTATAAATTGTGGAGGGGGGAAGGTGCTATCAAGCTTTTGTTTTGTTTTTAACTTGGACTTGTACCTTTCCAGCAATGCTTCTGTCTCCCTAGACGAGAGTTAGTGAGGTATGGCAAGCAACCAGTCAAAGCAGAGGAGCTCTCAATGATCCAATCAAGCACCAACCATGTTGCAATTCTAATTATAAGACTTTCACCTGGAATAGTGAGATTAGAAACCAGTGTAAAAGCAGAAGTGAGCAATGAATTATTTGTTTGACATTTTAGTATCCTTTTTTCTTTTGTTGTTTTTAGATTTCTGCAGCTTTAAGAAGTCTAAACCACAATATGTATAACTCTTTGCTGCTGTTTATATAAAAACTGGTAAAGGGTTAATTTTGTAACAAATCTTCACTATTCCTCTCTCCGTTTTCCCAAACACCCACGACACACAGGCTCAAAATGCATACAAACGTGCACAAACAAAATGCACAGAAGCAGCTGCCCTGTCAATCACCTTCAGCCCTGAGGCGACCCCCACAGAGTCATTTATTACCCATCATCCCTTGAGTACAGTCCTCTTACCCTACTGCTGCCTGGGAGACAGATCACTTATAGTCAGCAGAGTCTCCCCACTCAGACAGCCAGTCAATCAGGTCTCCTGCCCCCAAACCAACCCCTGGTAACGATGAGCTGACAGCCCTGCTCTGATAGCTTCGACCAACCACCCGCCCGATTCCGCACCAAGACGTAGCAAGACATTCTGCCTGGGTGGGGTAACTCATTATTTCCCATGTCACCATCACATTTCCTAGTTTTTCTGCCTTCGTTGTACCTGCTTTCCTCCTTTCATTCTGTCAGTGTCTGTATTACGCTCTCTCTCTTGTTCAGAACTATACTGGTCTTATTTCCACTGTGTTACCCTGACTCAGTCAACGAGAAGCAAGCTCTCATTAGATGACTCTTAGATTTATAATTAACATTGAGCCACAGAGTTACTTAATTTCTAGACTTGGATAGACACACATATACTGGGCATGCTTTGCTGTTTTTCCACAAGATGAAGAAAACAAAGGAATAGAGAAAGATGGCAGAGTGGTTGACAGACACCTTCATCTCCTTCATGTGTCCTCCTCTCCTCCCATCTTGCCTTGTCTCCTCCCTCCCGTTGCAACAGTAATAACATCTCTGACCTTGATCTACTTTTCAGATATCAACTCAAAAACCAGACAGATAGAAATGTAAAGAGAAACACAAAATTTAAATACATGTCGTTGCAGGTGGCACACAGAGATAATGAAATAAAAAGGTGACATGGTTCAAAACAGTCAATAAAAGGTATCAAGAAGTCTATGAATAAAATCTTTTCAGTGTTTAATTCTTATAGACATAAGAAACTGGGTGGAAAATCACTTAAGAGGATGAATCCCAAATGCACACACAGGGAAATGAGAAAAAAAAAAAGCAGCGAGAGGAAATATTGGTGTCAGTATAACAGCAGCTGCTCCAGGATTTACAGTAGGACAGATCCTCAGTCTCTGACAATCACATAGTAACGAAGCCCCAATTCCCTTTTCAGCACAGGCTTTGTTAACAAACATATACACGCATGCACACAATCATACACACACAAACACAAGTATACAAGGATCAACAGCTCTCCAATCATATAGCAGCATCTGGCTGCAGATTAAAAATCTATATTCATCTACTTCTCATTATGCTCTCCTATGGTAACCAATCACATTTTCTTTGTCAACCCTTGCGTTTGTGTGGAACTTACCACGGAAAATATTTATTGTGTTGTTTAAGAATTAGTGGCGCCTAAAGTTTCACCGGTATGGCAACACAGGCTCCAGGGGCAACTGCCCACTGACCTGAATTGGGTCAGTGGGCATAGCTGGCACAGTGACATGTCTCCTTCACTAAGTGGGAAGATTTCAGCAGCTCCCACAGATTAGGAGCATGTGATTTTCCAGGAGATAAGACAAAGAGACTGAGAGGTTATAAAGAGGTCCAGGAGGCAGCAGATGGCTGGAAAGTGAAGATTGAAGACTGTAATAACCTACTCTCATGTAAGAAATAAAGTATTCAAATGAGTGTAAAATAGGGGAACAAGTTAGCGTACAATTAAACGATTTTGCTTAAAGATGTGAATGAATTGTGTTAGCAAGCTACAGTTTACCTTAGGCAGTATGGACATAGCCACTGCCTTGTTTGATGACTCCCATTTTGAAGACTCAGCTGACTTTTTTTAAACCGGAGAAGACAAGCAAGGGGCAGATCTGATTTCGAAAACCAAGAACACTGCAAGCCTTTATGATAGCAATCTGACCATCACCAGGTACAGCAAAAGCATTCTCTGATTTAACATCTATTTTGCTCCAAATTGAACCACAGTTTACAAAAGTGGACATAATGCCATGTTAACTAAGACCTGAAACTAGCAATTGAGACCGTACACTAATTAGTAAAGTGTTTACTAAGGTCATATATCAAGTGAGAAGTACTTCTATGCTATCTGACTTGTTTTGGCCACCAGAGGACTTGCCCCTGTTGGCCATTAGAAAGAATACAAGTGTAATGCATTTGCTCATTGGCTTCACTTTTAAAAACAGAGTGTAAGTCCTTTTTTATACATTCTATGCAGTATCCATAGAGTAGTCAGAACTGTAAATATATTATGGAAAATGAGCCCATTTGTTTCCAGTTCCGGTAATTATACACTATCACCAGTGGAAAAAGCTAAACATAAACAAAGATTGAAAAGTTAATATCTGAGTGGCATCATGTGAAGTCCCAAACTAAATCAGCTCACTATAAAAAGAATTGTACTTCCGTGCGCTGTGAGAAACCAAAGAAGAGGCTATTGCTATGCCAACGGTGCTCATTTATATGGCTAATAATATACCAAGTAGGCCTTTGTAAATTACCTGTGCTTTTAGTAGATGCACAGTTGTAATGAAAGTGTTATTTTCTTGACAAATTGGAAGGCATCCTGCTGCCTACAGCTGCAAGCAGAAAGAAAATGAAACACCAGCCAGCACTCCAGAAATCTTGTTATTGTGTATAAACATGTGCCTGAGTCAAACAGCATCCTTTATTTATAAGAAATGCTGAAGGTGAGATATGACACACTGACTGACCTTTTTCGAACAGCGTGACTCAAGGCCATTACTGTCAGCAGTCAACTACACAGATAGAGGATAAGTCACTCAGAAACATTCAGACTTTACAGTAAGTAGCACAATGATGTGAGGACATGACAAAGGGATGGTTAAAATTTTTCATCAAACATGTGATTTGACAGGATGGTTGCACACTGGCCTCTCCATTTCACAGCTTCTCCACACTACCACAACCACTATAACCAGATTTTTACGAGGCATGGTGCAGAGAAATAAGCCTCTGTTTGACTGGATGCAGTGTGGTATTGTAGCCCAGAGCACTACTGTAAAGAAAACGGCTACAGATTGGCAATTAGGGCAACGCGCACACAGGAGAACAAGGGGGTTTACAAACCTGCCTGTGGAGATGACTGCCTAACTGTCCAAGAAACTACTGGAGCCTCACTGAAACCTACTGTAGCAGCTCTCAATGGGGGCTTTCACTGTGAAAAATAAAAACCTAACAGTAAGGGCAAAGCTGCACAGGAAAGCCCATCTTTTCCTTGGAGTACATTTTTATTCAACAAATCTCTACCAGTAGAGGGAATTTCTAACTCCTAGTGCTGGAGAAAAAAAACAACTTTCTTTATACATACAGCTCTTTCAATTCCCATGGGGGATTAGGGAGGTCTTTACACACAGGTCTGCTCCATGAGTCATCAGCATCTAGAGCCTGAGATAGCATTTTCAAAACAAAATTCAGTTATTCCCTATTCAAGGCTAAATTGTCATGAGTATTACACATGTTAATCTTCTGGATCAAGGCTCGATCACTCTTCATATTGATTAAGGGTCTCCAAAGTGTGAAAACACTGATTAATTGACCAGACATCGACTGGTAGGATTTAACCAATCAGTGTGGTGGACAGGACCAGTCACAAACTGCCTCAGTGGTTGACAGCATGATTGATTAAACGCTGACTGATTGTATGTCAATAAATATTGACCACAGTGTCACTTGAAGTTAACAAAACTATCCATCATATGAATGCATGCACACTAGCAAATGTGCATACATGCACGTGTAAACATGCACATTGTTCTGTCCCACTTAACTTTATAGTAACCCATCTACTCACCACAAAATTACTTTGACACTTAACTCATGTCAACACTGTTACCATTACACTCTGACCTGCTGACGTTTTACAGCACACTGCAAAGCTTTCCACTGCAGCCACAGAAAAAAACATTCAAGAGCTACCAAAAACACGGCCGACCAAATCATTCCCTTTCCCAAATAAAATGCAACACACATGTCAGACACAACCAAAACACACCTCACATGCCCACAGAATTACACCTTTGGAAAAGCCAGGCCCAACAAAACAACAGAAGGAAGTAGCGCATGCAGAGTTGGTTTACTGAATTCAGCTTTTCCAGCACACATTACATTATGCACATGTTTGATGGAAAAAAAAAAAAAGAAAAGCAGGAAATTAGAGTGAGCAGAGGTCCACTATTTCTGTGCATCTGGATGTGTCTATTGTCTAGGTAATGATCTATGGATGATTTGACTAAACAAACATTGTCTGAAGGTATTTAATCCATCAACATAACATTTTTCTGAAATTCTTTGTTAAATAAACCAGTTTAACCATTTTTAAGAAAAAAAAGTACAAAATATCAGCCTCTTACATGTGTGGATTTAATATTAATCTTACATGTACTTGCAAATATTCTTCTTTTTTTCAAATAAAAATATAGGTACTGAATCAAGAAATGACTTGAGTTTAAAGATACATTTGCTTCTTTGTAAATGGACTCCGGTAATTTTGTAAATTTCTGATTTGACCTGGATGTCAGTGTTGTGCCAAAATTTAATCATTGCTCCTTTCAGATGTTCCCACCACATGCATTTTACAAACTGTGCCACTATCCCGTCCTTTCTTTTTGTCCCCTGATACAGCCTCTGTTCTCCAAGTGGTGTGGCACTACTAGGTGAGGTGGAAGGGTGCCCACTACACCACCCTGCATCTGTTCCAGGCAGGATGGATGTCAGCATGCGGAGAGGAGTGTCTATAAGGCTGTTGACAGTTAAAGAGTCCCAGAGCGGGACATCCCTGCCCAGTACAGGTCAATATGTTGCCCATTCCGGTCCAGTCCTGGTTTGTCTAACGGCTGGGTTGATGAAAAAGAAAGGATGGGGGTGAGGAGCCGGGTGTAAGGCTTATCTCCTCCCTTTGTGCTGTTCTTCTGTGCTGATACAGACTGGACTCTTACCAACATACACACAGAGACAAAAAGGTCACTGCACACTCAACACCCGACACATCTTTTTTGACGTAGGAATCATTTTCAAAATGTCACTTGGCTCCTGAAAGGCAGTGTCAGCAATGGGATCTCTGGAGCAAGAAGCATCCGAGGCAAGCAGCTCCTGTCAGCCTGTCTAAACTTGGAACAAAGTGCCTCACACTAGCTCACTGCAATTTCTTAGATGAGTCACTCAAGTTTGAAAACTGAGACTACTTTTGAATGCCAATGAGAGAAGCCTACATTAACATTTTGTGTATGAGGAGCCTTGAATAGAAATTTTAATAACCAAAACAAGCTGAAATTTGTGAAGGGCAGAATAAGCTAAGACATGAGAGTAGGATGCCAAGACACACCAAGAACCATGAGCAAACACTCACACACAAATCACATTGCAGGGATAGGCCTGTTATGGAAGCCAGGTGTACACTAGACAGACTAATAAAGGCTCCTGTTTCCTCTGTAATGGCTCCAGCATTTTCCCTTACAGCACAGTACTGCAGTGCTCGGAGCCACATTCATCTACCCACACAGGAGACAGAAGGGCTGCTATGGCCAGCTTCTTAAACACTGAGCCGGTAAGCTGGTCTTACTTCTCAAACCCAAAACAGAGATGCTGACCTGCTACTGCATGCAAACAGTTTTCAAAGCTTCAGAGAATGGTTTAACATGATTTTGCTATAATCCAACTGACCCTCTGAGCCTATATTGATTTACAGATAACAGACAGGGAATAAAATCTGCAGTCATTACAGTCTGCTATGTCATTAACATGCAAGTCATGCGCACACAAAACATCAAAGAATCCTTTTGTGACCTTTATGTATTCAAAGTGTAAATCCAGTTAAGGCTGCAGCTAATGATTTTATGAAGATAAATTTACTCATTATTTCCTGAGTAACCCATTAACTGTTTGGTCTATAAAATCTCTCAAAAATAGCAAAAAACCAAACCAACTTACACTGTTCAGCCCTGTTATTCAGCTGTTATCTCTAGGGCTCCTTCCTTAACCTTTTCAACTGTCAGTTTCCATTTCTCATATGGTCCCTTCAATATTAAGTATTTCTGTGCTAAGAGGAAACAATAAAATAAAATCCATAAGAGCTACAACTTTACACAAACTTGAAATGATTGGCCCTGTTGCCTGTCGCATTATACATCACATGACAGCTGGCTAAAATATAGCCCTTGTTAAAACTGTATAGAAAGAGCTGCAGAGAACCACCATTACCCACAGCAGGTAGCTCTGCCCACCTGTTATCTGTCACTTCTGTTATATGCACTAGCTTTTCTCTCAGGGGGGTCTGAAGGGTAAGGCAAGAAATCATCGAAGAGGGTCCCAATTAGTGGACTGCTGTTTCTGCAGCTGCTTGTGATCTATTGGTCAACATCAAGGATTCACCAGAGATCCACAAAACAACACTGAAAAGGAGCTTTTTAAATAACAGGCAATATTTTATTTATCTTCTAGAGTCCTGAGTCCAGAGTCAATAGTTATCATAAGACATAAAAAAAAATGATACAAGATATCATCATCATTTCCACATTTTCCTGTTTCCACGTTGTATCTGCTGAGAAACATGAGTCAGGCTGAGTGATATACAAAAATGGGAGATCACAAAGAAAAGCTCACTGGCTTGAAATTTACCATTTATGGAAGCTCTCCACTTACTGGAGTCATGTGTGTGCACAGGTACTGACTTTCCATTTTACAAGGAGACATTAAATTCCCCCCTAAAGTTAATATGGCAGGAAGGGATTCACCAAATTGTAAGCAAAACATAAAAAAAGGGGGAAAAACTGTCTGGTAGCTCACATGCACACAAACAAGTATGCAAAGCACATGCACATGTGTACAGTACATACGCACACAGTATGCCCTGCAGGAGAAAATCATTAAATATCTTGTTACTGGCCTCTGGAAGCCATCTCTCATCCTTTCCACAGCAGTAGGACACAACTACAAAGACAGTTTAACACTGAAGCCTTCTAAGTTTTTGAAGTACCAGGAGGCCACAGTTAGAGGCAAATGGCCTCTTCTCCTTAAGGAGGTCAAATTAAAAGATGCAAATATTACTCCTAATTGAGTTTGGCAAGAGGGGAATTTTGTTTGTTAAAATGAGTTTGCATGCAGTTTCTTTCTCTTCCTTCCTGTGTCAGGCCAATGTCTTGTACAAAGACAACTCACACGCTTCAGTAGAGACAAGAGAGCGCCTAACACTTTCCGACTGACTGCCCAGACCAAATGGAGAAGTAACAGACACACGTACACAGGCAAATGCATGCAAAGCTGCCAGGACACACACAATACTAGAAAGCAAAACACTTGTGTCTTCTTACTGTCCAACATGAAGAATGTAAGCAAAAGTTTAAACTCAAAGTGTAATATCACACAGGAACTGGGCTTTACTTAGATGCCTGCACGACATTGGCGGCAGTATACTCATCCATCCTTATCTGATCGCTTCAGATTTCTTTTTGCTGATTCATATAATTATTATGTCCCCACCACAGGAAATACCATCACCAGTTTTTGACCCCAGGTGCCCAAGAATGAAAGGAAGCTGTGGGTATAATTACTAGGGTGATGGAGTACACTAATTAGGCTGACTGTTGAGCATGGCATCTGTGTGTGTGTGCGTTCTTCTGTTTGCGTGTGGTCTGGTCAGTGTCACCACAAGTTCTCCAGCATCTTTGACCAGTGTGAGATGCTTCCTTCCTCTTCAGTTGACAGTGAATGAAGAAAAACCACAAGCACAACACTGAATTTCCCAAATGTGGTATAAATAAAGTATGTCTTATCTTATCTTTAGCAATTTACATCTACATGACGCAGATTAAATAATAAAGTTTATTTCACATTCACTTCATTCCTTAACAGGGAAGAATTTCAAGCAGGTGTACAGATGCAGAGCTACAAAGATCAAATCTAATGAATTCCACACAAAGGCTGCCCTCTCAGTTACAAACCCACCCCTGTATTAAATACTTGTGGACACTGTGGGCTGAAAACCTTTCCTTTGGCTTATTCTAGAAGTAAGCCTAACCAGACACAGGAAAATGGGTGAAACATGACTCACTACTTTTTCCACTGCCCAGGGGTGCTGGGATTTTGCCTTTCACACAAGGTTACTGTGTGAGTCTTTGTGCGTTGGCCTTGAGCGGTTTCTACATGGCAGCCTGACCATAAATATCATCTTATGGTGTTTATAGCAGCCTACCTGTTTTTGTTCAGCCAATGTCACAGAGGAGCTGATTTGGCAGATTTTTTTTTTACCTTTGACTTGTGACCAAATGTCATTTTAGTTTTAAAACTGTTTGTGGACGCTAATGAAAGAAGTTTTGTTTGTTTTAGCAAAGCATCAGCAATTTTGGCAGTAAGACAATGTTACTTTGAAAGCTCAGACAGAACGACATTAAGACATTAATGTGGAGTGAAAATTCAGCCGTTTTCACATATAAACTCTGGACAATTTTGGGAGCATCAGGTCAGGATGTTTTCCACAGTTGCTCTTTCTCATATGTAGCACACAGTAGGAAATAGTACACTTCAGACTTATTCGCACTACCAGAAATACTCAGTTTGGTTTGAGGTCCATTTATACATGTTGCTCTTGCGAATGGCAGCATATGATAAAAGTGATGTCACAA
This sequence comes from Ptychochromis oligacanthus, assembly GCA_015103295.1. Lineage (NCBI taxonomy): Eukaryota > Metazoa > Chordata > Actinopteri > Cichliformes > Cichlidae > Ptychochromis > Ptychochromis oligacanthus. The sequence continues at coordinate 13,272 of VVAS01051520.1, forward strand.
CTGCTGGCGCGAGCCATGTTTTGGAATCGTTTCGGCTTGTCATGCACCTCTCGATTTTTATAACCGGGCACAGGTGGCGCCGCAATGATCGTGTCGGTTTCAATGACATTTCAGTACAGGGGCTCAGAGATTCCCAGATTATACAGAGCGAGATGCTGCAACAGGTTGAAAAGATAAGACTTTCTGGAGAGAACCGTTTTCAACATCTTCTACTCCTATACCAATGCTGATGCAGAGGTTTCATCTGAGTGGCGACACCTATTGCCCAGAAGAATACTGAAGCGAGTCCATCAAGCCCTCAGCGCCAGTATAAACGGCAACCCAGCTGTGGTGACGTCACAGTTGGCGCGACACAATCACTGCAGCAACCATAAATAAGCCATTAGGTGAGAGAGAGGCCTGGATAGAGTGTGGAGGAGGTAGTACACAGCTTTTCCTGGAGCCCATGCAATAAGCTAGCCACATGTTTCTAGTTTCTCCACTGACACCACCACAGGTTGCAGGTTGTGCACCCTGATCACTTGATAGGATGTGGTATCCCCACCTGTTTGTTCACTTTGGGGCTTCAAGGTGTTCTTAGAATTTGTTGAGTTTAAAATTAAAATAATCACATATACACTTCTACAAATTTATACTGTTATAAATGGCTGTTTAGCGTTTTTTTCCCTTTCACTGTTACTTTGCCTATCTAATATTCAGAATGACCCACTTCAGGGTTCCAGTAGAGATTACACTTGTTTTACTTACACTTGAATACATCTAATCAGCATGGTTGTGGTAATGAGCGAAAAGCCTGTTTCTGCACTAATACTACCACCAGTCTAAGAGGATCAGACCACTCTGACACCAGCGAAGCCTGTGGTGAGCCAGGAAATGTAAGCAGCTGTACAACACTGTACTACAATACATACATACCAGGCAGACTCCGTGGCTGCTTGGCTCAGCGTCATCCCATTGATCTCGGTCAAGGGGTCGTTGATTAGACTGAGTGCAGCAGTCTCTAGGCAATGTCACAAAGTCTGCCACACACTCACCCTCAGCTCACACAGCTGCTGCCAGTCGTCATAGAAACACTCAGACTCCCCTTTCCACAAGACAACTCCCCTAGGAAGCTTAATCATAGTTGCCAGAAAAAAAAGAGGAAAAAAAAGAATACAAACACTAACATATTAGTGGTAAATGACAGACATCATGCACAAGGGGTGGCTGTGCAATCTGTTAAGCTTTAATCATCTTGGAAATCATTGTCACGCTGCCATGTAATGACATCACTGAGCTCGTAGTGGCCATCACTGTATCACTTCATCCGCTCCTTTAGTAAGCGTGCATTGACTGGAAGTAGTCAAATTTTCAGAGGAAAAATAATTTCAGTGAAAATTTATTAAAAAGGACTGGGGTAAGAAATTGGCAGTGTTTGCTGCTCACTACATTATTCACCACATATCACTTGTTCAAGGAGCCAGGGGGCTCACCTCTCACTCCTAATTACCCACTGCAGTGTGGATAAAAGAGAAAACCAAACAAACTAGAACTAAACACACACATACACTGCCCCACTCCCTAGAAAAACACTGCGGGGTATCCGAGAATCAAGGCAGCAGAAAATTGCCCCCAATGTACGTTCTTAATAAAACATGCAGTCTTGCATGTATATTTCAGAGGGCAGTGAGAATTAGCCTACATTCATCAGACAGCTACAAGCCCACGCACCCAAACATAACCCAGACTGAGTTTTGGTTAGGAGGAAAACACATGAATTTTGTAAAGCAGCAGCAGCACCTGCTACACATACAAACTAAAAATAATGTAAACTAAAGGCAGAACAAGTTCATGTTTGTTTCCACAAAGATATACAGAAAGGTCTACTGCAGAGTAGATGATGAAGTGGCATTAGTAACTCACCAGCTAAACTCAGTTTGCCATCTACCTTCGACGTTTGATCAGTTTTCACTCTCTGTCTGAAATCTCTAACTCCTGTTGTCTCCCGCTGTGTGACACAAATATAAACATAAAAAGCAGAGTCCGATCTGCACCCTCCCGCAAGGAAGCTGTTTCCGGAGTCTGGATGTTTTAGCAGTGCTCTCAGGGAGACGGCGTGAGTCTTCTGCTGCTGCTACTACTCCTGTTCCCTCATCGACTCTCTCCAGCCACCACGCTGCCTCTCTTACTCATCCCTCTCTCTCCTCCTCCTCCTCCTCCTCTTTCCTCCCTGCTCCTCCTCCTCTTTCTCCTCCTCCCTCACTGTCTACAAACACAGTGTCCCTGCCTCACCCCCCTCCCCCCTAAAAAAAGAGATGCGTTCCTCCTGTCCTACGCTCTCCCCGTCCTGATCCCCACACCATTCACAGCAGCGGGCTAAACAATGCCTCCGCTGCCGCCACTCTGAAAGGAAGCCAGGAGCAGTTCTCAGCCTGCAGTAATGCCTCCCTTACTGTCACCATGGAAACTAATGACGGCCCGGGCTGACTAGGAGGAGGAGGAGGAGGAGGAGGGAGGGAGGGAGGGGAAAAATGGGGAGATGGAGAGGGAGGGGAGAGTTAAGTGAGAGTGGGTAGTGTGGAGGAGGGAGAGAGGAAAAGAAGCAGTTGAATGAAAGATGGGGGAAGTGTGTGTAAGTATCAGTGGGTGTGCCTGCACAGTAGTTGTATGAGTGTGTGAAGATATATGTGAACTAGAGTGAAGACAACAGGGAGCGACCCCTATTTTTCTATTTGTCAGAAACATGAAGTGGAGTGGCAACAAGTTATCCTCATTGACAGTTAATTTAGCAGTTTTGACAATAATTGTAGAAAAGGTGAGAAATGCTCATCAAAGTCTACTTTTAATTGCTTGTTTTGTCCTGTCAGTAGTCCAAGTCCAAAGTTATTTAAATGCAGGAAG
>VVAS01051647.1:0-10125 GCA_015103295.1 Ptychochromis oligacanthus
GAAAAAAAAAGAAAAAGTAAACATGTCATTAATAGTTTGGATTCATTTTCTTAATTTAGGTAGATATTTCCGGGTTTATTAAACAGGCTTAACAAAGCAGGGAGAAAGAATTAATGGGTGATGGGGGGATTTGGGTGTTTTCACATTTCTGACACCTGATTTGCTCTGCTTGGTTTGTTATATATGTTGCTTGTTTTATTTCTGGTTGTCTTTGATGTGAAGGCATTTATGAAATGAAAATCTACTCTTGAAACATCCTGACATGGATTAGCAGCTTGTTGTGCCAGCCACAGCCGGGCTGACCTGTTTGCTAATGATGTTACCTGTAGCCCTCACAACACACTGAACAAAGTCTGTCTTAGCAAAAGGATGAGTAAATGTCTAGACTTTGATGTTAGAAGTACACTTTTAAGTCCTCACCTCATGTGGCCTGTCAGTTCTGCATATGCATTATTTAGTTCAGGTAACAAAGGCTTTAAAGGGGCTTTTAAATGTTAGATGCTGTTAATTCAAGTGAGTTGGCGTACTCGGTATTAATCTGATATTTGTGTTGGGCAACAAAGTTACCCAAGACATGTTGTGAGAGTGTACAGCAGGTTTCAACACAAGATCAAGATGTTTTGACATGTATGCAAAAGAGGTTATACCAGAGGACTTCCTCTGTATTTCTGAGTAACAAACTATATGGTAACAGCCACCATTGTTCCACTGGGGACTTTTATACCAAACCGCTGGATATCTACCACTGTAAGGTTTCCTTTTTAATATACTGAAATTAATAAAGATTATATCAAATTTTAGTTTAAAAAATTCAGATTTTTACTTGCTTGGTTATTTTTGCTTCAAACCTGACAAAATGGATATCGAAAGTTGTGTATTTAGGACAAATTATTGTAAATACGGTATTAAATTTGTGACAGGTATTTTGACATTTGATAGTGCTTCCTGGAAGGTGGCCTTGATCTGTGTTCGCAGCTGAACATCAACTCTTGATAAGAACAAAACGGTGAACAGATGGTTACTGAAAAGGTTTATTTACCTCCAACAAGGAGGTCACGATTAATTTGTTTTTTGTTTTCCAGGATTACTTAAAGTATTACCAAAGGTAGGGCTTGCCCAGCTTAGAAATGATTAACCTTTGGTGTCGATACGGGTCTGGTTCAGGGAATCACTTCAAATGCAAGGCAAAATTGGGCATTTACCATCAATGCTACACAATCTACATATCAAATTCAAATCAGAAAACCCAGGAGACACTGTCATGATGTTCTAAAGAAGACTAATCACAAACTAATCTGGATCCAGATATCTTTCTCAGTTCATACATGTTGTGGAGAGACAATTCAGAACATCCTCTTGATGGTCATATATCAAGGTCGAAATGACACAAGATTTGGTCAAAGTATGATAGACAGGAGAGAAGTAGGCTTTGATACACTCATAAACTAGGCTAAAGTTGTACTTAAACTAGAACATGACAACTTGTGACATGATGTGAAGGCTGTAACAATGCTATGGAATGAAAAGCTTGGGAGTAGATGGAGTTTATTCACTTATCTATTGCTTAATGCGTGTTTCTGGTGTAAAATCCTGAAATCATAAGAAAAGTTGTCCCTGGGCTGGCTTGGCAATGCCTCGGTGTCCCCCTGGGAAGTGCTGCAGAAGGTAGTTTGGAAGGAGCAAGTCTGGGCATCTCTTCTGCCCCTGCGACCAACCCAGATAAGTGACAGAAAATGGATGGATGATTACAAACTTATACTAAGATATAGATAGATAGAGATAGATAGATATGTGTGTGTGTAGATATTACATATATATGTATGTGTGTATATATATATATATTACAAATGTGTAATATATTCAAATAATAAACGATATTAATGTGAGATTCTTTGGGAACACTATACCTAAAAATGAGTTCACAGCTATGTTTCCCTGCCAACTCTTAACACATCATTTGTGCTTCACAACAAACTGTCGAGGGAAATCTTGAGGAGCTTGTTTGTTCATTTGGAGTGTGAGTTAATTTCGAGTCTTTAAATTTATCAAATGGCTAACACAGGAGAGGCTGTAACACCTGCAAAAGGAAAGCTCTGTCCCACAGCAGAACAGATACAACACAAAGGCAGAATAGAAGTGCTTTATTTAGTGCAGTGTAGTGAGCTTGGGATTACAACAGAGTTAGCACTTTGGATAATGGTCTCAACAGACTACAGCCACAGCTGACCTTGTATCTAAACAACAACTCAGAAGCGAAATTGTATCAGCAAACAATCACCACAAGCTGAGATCTGTGTCTCCGCTCACTCTGGCTGCTCTGGCTTGATAAGATGAATTGCTTTGTCTCATTCATAAGATGGTGTTTTATATGTTTTCCAATGAGTGGCTGATAACGCATCAGTCAGCATTTTACAAAGAAATGGAAACCCTCAAATCTGAAACATTTTTCTGCAACACTTGATGTTCTGTCCTTGGCCTCAGCCATTCAGTGGCTGCCACTGCTGCCTCAGGCATTCAAACTCCACCCTCGAGCAGCTCCTTCACCTCATACCGAGAGTGACTCTGCCGTGATCCCCCCCAGCATCCAGGGCGTATTCTAGCTTTCCAACCACACTTCTCCACCTCTGCTGCCAACTCAGTATACCTCAGCATTTTTCTTTTGTAAGCTTCATCTACTGTATCCTCCCACGGGAGCATAAACACCAAAATTTGCTGCTGCGTGTCTGACCGCAACATCAGTTCGGGCCTAGACGTCCTGCTCTTCCTGTGGGATTATCAAATGGCTGTGTTTAGCTGGGCTGCAATGTGCGTGGTCAGAACTCCCGTTAGGGTGGATGAACAAAACAGATTAATATATTTAATATGGTCAGTTTTCATTGCAACACTTTGGCAGTCATTTACAGCATGATTTTTAAAATCTGTAAACTTCCACACAGAGTTTATTTCTTTGTTCCTCTTTATGTTCCTTATTCCACCAAATAAAGTAAGAAGAAAAGGTTAAAATTAAACTGTTTTTCTGCAGTTTTTACTCTGTGTGTTTTCTGTTTTCTGAGGAAATTTGACTCTTGTGTCATTAAATCTTGTTAGTTAAAACAAGCTTCTGTAAGGCTTTAAATACCATACTTTTTCTTTCCTTCCCAGGTGAGTTGTGACTCTCCCTTTCTTTGACAATCCGTGCACCTGCATGTACTGTGACCAGCCCCGGCCTGTCGGAGAGGCGCTGTGCTCAGTGACTGTGCTGCACTAGGAGAACCCATGGCTACTGGCCATCCACCTGCCTCTTCAGGCCGCAGGCTCAGGCTGCTGGGGTTGCTACTTGGGCCTCTGTTGATATTGCTGGTTTCTGGGCTGGAACCAGTACAGGGTCAGAAGGTCTACACCAACACATGGGCTGTCCACATACCTGGAGGTCAGGAGGAAGCTGATCAAATTGCTAGTAAACATGGTTTCATCAACTATGGACATGTAAGTAATTAGCTGCATTTTTGGCTCTTCTTTTTTTTATCCTGCAATTCTTGTTGTTGTTGTTGTTGTTGTTTTTATATAGGATAGTCAAAGACCTGAAGCACTCTAGATTAAGGGTTATGCAAGGGCTATATGAAAATAAAGCCAAACACAATTTTACTATGCAAATACAGGACTTATCTGACTTCTGAAATGTTGTAGAAGAAAGAAGGTGGGTTGGCAGCTATTATACCCAGCACACCCTTGTTTTGTCTAATGCCTGACTTGGTAAATTATGTTATTATATTCTGTAAATATTTTTGAATCATTATAAGATGTTTTTTTTGAAGATTTTACTGATTATTTTTAAAGTCATTGTTTTCTGACTTGCTGTTGGCTCAGCAATCTGGGAGTACACTTTCCCATCAGAAGAGAAGCCCTTGTGATTTCTTAACATTGTTAAAACCGGTTTTCTATTGTATGAGCCATTGTGTGACTATATTGTGCTATGGTGTGATCGAACTATTACGTATTACCCGTACCAGTGTTTTTATTATGAAAAGGATTGTAGCACTGCTCTACAAGAAGCAGGGATTTCTTCTACCAAAGCTCTGATTATACGTTGATGTTTTTTTTTTGTTGTTTTTTTTAAATCACACCCTGATTGTTTGCTGCTTTTATTGTGATTGTCATTTTCATTATCATTTTTTGTGTTAGAAGAGCTACTGAACCTGTTCTGACAGTAGGGTAAAGCTACAGTATGCAACCACACCTAAAGCAGGAAGCAGAGAAACAGATTTGAAGACTACATAAACCAACAAACAAAAGCCTTATAACTTTTATTGCTGTGTTGATGAGCACATTAAGCGGTTCAGCAAACAATGGGAAAACACTGAATAGTGAGTACATTTCTGTGTATATTCCTAAAATTGGACAATAAGCCTTTGCGTGGACAGGAAGCAAAGATATTGTAAAACTTTGTTTATGCTACTGATCTTATTTTTTTCTTGCCTCTTTTAATATGAAAAAGCTTTAAAATGAAGATTTTATAATGCCCCTAGTTTTCAAGGCACAGAAGATATGGCCAGCAGCTTACAGATAATTATTTCCTGTAATCTTCAGGCACGTATTCCTCTTTTATGACTTCCTGTTTGGATTCAATGGAAACCAATTAACAAAGTTATCCTTTAGCTTCATCACGTCCTCCCCTTGGAAAAGGAAAAATGGAAAAAATAAAGTTAAATTAATTTAGTCTTTTGCATGAAGGAGTGGCTTCTTTGTCTTGCCTACTGTTCAAAAGCTGAATTGTTGCCATGCATCAGTGGTTAACAGTGATCCCAATGGGGTGGAAAAAGGCTCAACAGGTGTCACACAGGAATAGAAAACCTTGAAGTCAACATGGAGCTAATGCCTACAATGAAATAAAACCAAAGATGCAATACTGCAGCCTGTGGTGGAAAAGTAGCTAAATGAGTAATATAACCACTTTTACATTGTTAATATGTCTGCATGGGATAGTAACGCCTCACTATAAAAGTTTTGATTAATTTAATTCTTCTCTTAAAAAAATGCTGCCAACATATCTTAAGAAATTCGTTTTCGAGCATCAAAAGTATTTGTAGCTCCTTTAGATGTGTGCCAGGCACTTTTTATTTTTTTTAATGCAGGACAAAGTAACTTTGTAAGTAGATACGACAGATCTGTTGCACAGGATCTGTGTCTCACTGCAAGAAAGTGAAAACCAGTGTATATGTCCACATTTGAAAATTAAACATTATTTCTTTAGGTAGGCAAGTATTTAGTATTTTTATTTATTTGATTAACAACAGCTGTCTAGGTTCAGATTAGACACGTAAATGATATACAATTTTCAGCCTAGTCTAGTTGAAAAACAGGCAGTGAGGCTGATGAAATTTAGTGCAGAGGGTTACACTTGAAATATATTCTTTTTTTCTTTTTTTCTATTTTTTGCAAGGTCCCCTAAACCTGGTCAAAAGTTTCACATGATTGGTCTGGATTTGTATTACGTCTTTATATAACATTTAGAAATGGTTCATTTTGACTTGTTTACAAAATGAAACACACAGGGTAATAAACAGAACAAGTAGCAGTTTATGCAGATGTTTAAGTCCATGTAGCTGCACCACATTTTCAGGGAACAGTATTCTGCACTGCACCATATGGTATTACTAGTTATGACTAGGAATGTTATTTGCGCTCTGAATCACAGCATGAAGACTAGTGAGTAATCCTACACACTTAAATCCCTTAACTATGTATTGGCTGTGGATAACAAGAAACCCAGACAAAGCAATTACACCCATGTAGTTATAAAACTGCACCCTGGAGGTGCTGTGTGGTTTGGTCTGTCTCAGCAACTTGCTTAAAGCATTTTATGATATTTTATTGAAGGAAAATGGACTGTTTTGTCTGACCAGAGCTAGATTGACGCAGCATCTAAAATGGAAAAAAGGCAGAGCACAGGCCTGTCTAACAAAGCAGGGTTAATAAAGTTAGCTGGGAGGATGCTGAGTAAAGCCTTGAGGTCTCTCAAGTCTGAAACATGAACTGAAGTAAAAACAGATGCTCCAGGTTTTTACTTAAATCTGTTATTGTTCTCATTAAACCTCCTTTCATAAGCTAGGTCCCTGACCTGGTATACATGTTTGTTTTTGAGAGAAGGTGGGTAAATATAACCCAGTGACTACCCACCACACTACATAAAAAGGCAGCCCTGTCCTCGTACATGCTCTGCGGAAAGGACTATGGCAGCCATCTCGTGCTGCTAAGGAATTCCACCATTACCTGTGTCCTAATGCACACAGACTGGGACTGTATGAAAATCTAGGTTTGATGTCTCAAAGAGAAATTCATTAGAGATAATTATTCATCACCAGAGAACTTCCACTTTGTGCACTCAAGGTAGTGCTGAAATGAGAAAAAATGAATAGTGAATAATGAAGATTAGCCTGTGTCTCCTGAACTTGTGTTTTGATGTTTTGGCCACAGGTTAACAAAGCTGCAACTAAGGTCAGTTAAGCTATTAGTAAATCATCTGAACAGTATCTTGTTTTAGGAGGGGAATAAAAATGCCAAACTTCTCTGGTTCCAGAAAGGTGAATGTTTGGTGGCCCAAATGCCTTTTGGAATTGGAGCTGTTAGATACACAAGGGACATTTGTAGATGCCACCTTGGGCTTTGTAAAACTGATGAGATGTTTTCAGAATTGTCTTTTATTAAATCGATAGATTAGTTGGCAGTGAAAGTGATCGCTCATTGCAGCCCTAATTGAATTAACTGTCTTAGACACTCGCTTCAGTAGACTTCCAGTTACATATAAAACCTTAAGAGTAAATGACATGAAACAGTCACATTTGTTCAGTCCTTGGCATTTTGCTAATGAACTTTGAAAGGTTAGCTATAACCATAAGTGATAACTAAAATAAAGATGGTCTTGTGCTCTGCACAGCCCCGATGGCATAACATCACTGCTCATTGATTAAAATGAAGTCATTACTTCAGAGATAGAAACAAACAAATCTGTTAGCCCCTTCTGCCTACAGCTGATGGGAAATGAGAGTTGCTGTGTGAGCTATGTGTGGCCAGGCGTGGCGTGTGTGAGCTGTGGGGCTTTGCGTGTAGTTCTGAGTGTGCAGGTGTTGAAATTAGGCAGGGGAGCTGGAGGGGAGGATCAAAGACTGCAGCTGGGGAGGTTTTATAGCTCTGATGATGGTTGTTTTTATTTCGCCTTCACTCATGTAGCTCACTCTATGGCATTCATACAACCTCTCCCTTAACCACCCCAGATTTTTATGTACTCCTATCACGACTCATGAGCATGTTGTCATGAATGTGTCTGCATGTAGTAGAGTTGATGTGTTAAAATGTTTCCCGTCAATCCAACAGCCATCAATAGACGTTAGAATTTTTGGTGTGTGTCCCATCCTGATCCTGTGCACATCCAAACATAAAAAAAAGAAACCACACACCTACTTTAGATTGTTTTAAACTGGACAAAATGGGCAAGAAGAGGGACCTGAAAAATAATAAAATGAAATGAAATAAAAATAAATCAGTCACATGAATGATGCCTTGCAGCCATATGAACAAACAGGTGAGGATAAGGTGGTCAAAAGGGTTGTCTACTAATCTGAAGGTCAGTGGTTCGGTCCCCGCTCAGTTAGTCCATATACTGGAGTCTCCTTGGGCAAAATACTGAACCCCAAAGTGCCCCTGGTACAGTCACTGGAACGAGAGTGTGTGCGTGATAGAAAGTGCTTCAAGGCATGAATAAAGCATTGTATGAATGTGTGTTTGCGTGTAAGAGTAGAAAATGGTGTACCAGCCCATTTTCCACTTAACATGTACAATTACATTTTCAAGTTGCACATGGTTATTTGGAATAATAATAATAAAAATAGTAAAATATAAAAATAACAACAAAGAGTAGGCAATTAGTTTACCTAGCATGGTCTTTGGGATTGCTTGTGAGTTTTGACACTTGATTAGAGACATCCAAACTGGTGCTTTGTTTTACAGTACTTAACATCTACCATACAATGCTGGGTCTCCACGATTACATTTGCCTGTCATACTACTGACAATCTCAGGCAGCTTCTGTGTACAACTCTTAACTTCAGCTCAACATAACAAAAGGAAGGAGGCACCATCTTCAGGCACAATTACCCTGTACATGTCTGTCATGTCATGCCTGCCGGTGATGACCTGGGCAAATGCTGATGGTCAATACATATGCCCAATGGACCAACTCTAGCATGAAGACATTTTTGTAAACAAAAAGATTAAGAACAAATCTCAAAATCTACTTATGGTACACGATTTATTTGAGATCATTTTGCTTGATGAGTTTTATCAGTTTTATTTAGTATAACTCTATGCTGTAAACTGCAGAATCAATTTGCTACAATGCATTATGTGTCTTTATGTGGTAGTCAAATTTATGACTGCAGCTACTGAGTACTCTTCCTTTTGAGTAATCTGTGTGTCATCTGTTGATCTGTAGAGCAGGGAATTCACAGGCAGCAAAAAATCTAGCCGGCCAGAAGTCAAAGCACTGAGCCAGCTGTATTTTTTGCATAGTAGTAGATAATGTTTAACTTTTTTATTTGACATTTTCTCATATTCAGTTGTCAATATTTGTATGCTGACATTATGATGGGGCTGTTGAATCAGGTTCACACTGGCATGAAAATAGGTTGATGGTTTATTTTGTGTGTGTGTGTGTGTGTGTGTGTGTGTGTGTGTGTGTGTGTGTGTGTGTGTGTGTGTGTGTGTGTTTTTTTGTTTTTTTTTTTCCTCCTCTTTTTTCTCCTTTTTGTTTTTGTTGTAAGTAACATAGAAAAATATCCACCCAGCTGGCTGATAAAACTCGTAGGTCTTTCTTTGTTGGTGCTAGTGCTTTAAATTGTGTTGAAGGCAAACTTCTCTTGAAGTCCAGTTTGTTTTTCTGTCACTACTAATCAATCAAACCGAGCCAGCCACTCTTGACAGTTGGGTTAGTTGTTTTACGGTGCAGAAACTTTAAAGCTTTGTTGCCTGATGGCAGCAAATCATGTAAAACTCTGACACACTAAGTGCACCAACTGTCAGAATTGAGTTACACTCCCACTTTGCACTACCCCTTACTTAGCTGCCATATGGTTTTATAAGTCTTCCTTTTTTCTCATCCTCCCTTCATTGTTCAAGGCAAAGGCATTACTATAAATGGACCTGAAATTAACCAGACTAAGTCTTTTAAAAGTAAAAGGTTGCTGTGACCAAATGGTCTGCAAATAGATTACACCTCTCACTTTGACATTACATCCAGATTATAGGGCCATTTAAGAATAAGGAGAATAATTAAAACTAAGTAAAAGTAATAAAATTAAGAAACTGCTGACTCACACTGTGGTAAATGGGTATTAACTGCCAACTTGAGTCTCCGGATGGTTATTTTACATTTTAAAGACCCTTTTCTTGCCCAGATCATCGGACTTGCTCTGCAGTTTTTCAAGGAGACCTTAAGTTTTTGTGCTATGTCTGGTTCAATTGCTCCTCTTATGCTGGTATTTAAACAAATAGTCAGATGAGACTGGGGGATTGCTATTGGTGGTAAGATGTGATTTGATGAGGAGGACTGACACAATGTTAAGAGTCATTGTTGTGTGTGAATAGGACCAGATGGCATAAGATCAAAGTGATAATTAACAAATGCAGGAACAAAGGCATAATATTTCATTTGATCAGCTGAAACTAGTGCTGTAGCTGTTTTTATTATTATTTTTTTTTTTAGGTCACATGTGTTTTGCAACATTGTGCCTTTCTCTCTGAAGTCTGTGGCTTTCACCAGCTATGCCACCTTGAATGGTGAGGCTTTAAGTCTCAATATTTAACTAGTTTCTGGAAATGCTGCAGGACAGCTTTCTTGCTCCATCTTGTATTGAAGAACTGTGCTGTTTGTATTTGTGACATTTTTCTTTGTTCAAAGATAGGCCATTTCGTGGCACCACTAAAGAATGGGGAAGCTGTCATGTCGTTATGATGACTTTTAACTTCTGCTTCCTTGAAGTTATAGATGTTAATGCAGGTTACATGCACAGAGCACATGGCGTGTTGGAGTATTGGGTGTCAGTGGCATCATTTCCAAGAAACTTTTCCTGCTTCCTCCTGCTCCTGGAATGT
>VVAS01051687.1:0-14039 GCA_015103295.1 Ptychochromis oligacanthus
TATATATGTATTAAACTTGTCTGAGATAAAGAGAAACATCCATGCCCTCAGGTGTGTCCAAACATTTGACTGGTGCTGTAGGTTTGTTTGAAATCTGAAATATCTGTGACAAGCAGACCCTGTCAGAGCTGATCCTTGTGTTGTCTGAAGAAACTCAAACTTTTGTCATCTTTACTTTTGAAGGAATCAAATGGGAAAAGGCAAATTGCATTCAAAACTTTCTGAAGAGTTGGCTTGGCGCTAGATGATATATACTCTGCTTTGCTGTGGGTAATCGATCAGTTTCAAAAAGGAAGTGCTAGACAAAGTAATAAGTGAAATACTGCACAAAGTTGCGAGATGCAGAGCTTACTCTCTGTAGCATAGATGGCACAGAGAAGACTTGAAGGCAAAAGTCTACATAATTTTAACAATTTTATGTTTATGCAAAACCTCAGTGACTACAGACATTAAATTTGACTTGATCATACATAAAAGTCAACTTAAGCTTCTTCTCGTCGCTCTGGAACATGTGTGTTGTCTTGGTTTAGGATGGAATATCCCATCATGCCTCTGGTTTATGTTTTGTTGCATGTCTTCTGTGGTTTGCTAACATGTCAAGTTATTGTTCTGCTTTATGGTGTTGTTGGTTGTGTTGCAAGATAGAGATAATACTTTTAGGTGAAGCCTTGTCTTGTTCAGTTGAACTCAGTTCCTTACTTGTAGGGTACATGCTGTATGCACCTTGGGCTCAAAGCAAAAACAATATGATGAAAAGAGAAAACAGAGTTATTGGTGTAAAACATGGTTTTACATGAATCACGGAGGAGGTCTGAATTACAGCTTTGTGTAATGTATTTTCTAAATACGTGCAGACAGATTTTTATCTTTGTGAAAAATGGGAGGCTATACGTTAGCATCCACTTGACAAAAGTATGACGACTTTCTATTTCATAATTAATCAGCGAATTTATAAAACAGATGTTTAATTTTGTAAATGTGTTTCCAGGCAGATTTAAATGCAGCTGGTGTAGTGATACCTGGTTATGAACTGAATCAGTTCACACACAAAAGTCACTAAAACAGGAAAAAAGCAAGATGCTGGTGCATTTCAAAGTGCATCCATGGTGGTCTGAAGCACTGGGAGCAGCTTTGGGGAATGGCTAACTGGAATCTTCTAAAGCCCCCATTGTGCAATAAATCAGCCCAGCACAGATCATCTTGTACACATTTAGCATGATGTGTAGTACCAAATACAGGACAAGGAAGTATAGGTTGCAAGAAGAAAATAAATAAGGTTTTATCTGTAAGTGCTGATATAATCCGCACTTAGGAAAAACACTTATCTCTGCTAATCTAATCTAATCCAACAGATTATTTTTCTTACCAATTATTTCTTACCATGTTGATTGCTTAAGACTGGATAATTTGGTTGGTTCATATCTACTTTTACAAGTTTTTTCTGGAACACTTACCTAAAACTAATTTCTTCAGCCTCAGTTCTGCGTATGTTTTTACCAGCCATGAAACTGAAATTGTTGGAACTGTAATTGATATTTTTTTGATCTGAGAAAATAGACTACACTAGAGTATAAAGCCGCTTTTCCACTAAGAGTACCCTGAACTTTAATGCTAGGAGGAACTTTAATGCCAGGAGTTAAAGGGCCTCTTTGCACCCTTTCTTGTCTGCAAAACAGAAACAATTAAAAATAGTAGTCTGACGCTTCACAATTCATTTCTGCGTACAACTATACAAAAAACTGTTTCACTGCAGTCCAGTAGGTGGTGGCAATACAGAAGATTTCTTGACCAATCAGAAATATTCTTTGCCGCAAGCCCCGTCCCCAAAGTACCTTTATTTTGGAAAAGTACTGCCCACAAAGTAGGGACTTTGGGGGGGGGTAAAATAATTTCCCCAGAGTTTAATTTAGACCGAGCGGAAATGCATTGTTCCTCCAAGATTTTCTAGTCTCAGGGGAAAGTTCCTGTAGTTAAAATGTGGTGTGTGCCTCTCTGAAGTCAAGGCCAAGTTTTCTGTTTGTGTCTGCTGGTCATGGTTTACCAATGCAGATTCATTTTTAAAAAGCTAATAAAAAGCTGAATCAGTGTCAAATGTGTTCCCTCTTTTGCTTTCCACACAGACTGTTTATCTTCAGGCAACTAAATCCTTCTCAACTACAAGTTGACTATAAATAGAAACCAAAAATCTTGTCCCTTTTCTGCATTTTTCGCATATTTATATGTAGAATCAGTTTATAGAGGTTACATGAATGATGCAAAAAGGTGCATATAATATAAAATATACATAACGTTAAGAAGTATCTGATCTGATTCACATTCAGCCAGCAACCTCGTCCTCCCAGGAACTCATGAGCAACTTTTACACCTGTTCTCTATGCTCGTTCTGTGTGTGCTGTGGTGGTGGTGGTAGTAGTGTTGTTGGGGTCTGTTTGATAGGAGGACAGCTGTCAAAGCTCACAGTCCCCTGCTAGTTTTGGTAGACAGCTGTGAGGGGGTGGAGTCTGAGGAAAACACTCTGGAGCCACTTGGGTCACCAGCACTTGCAACTCCTTCAACATACTCACACACGTTCACTTTTTGGATTCGCCGTTAATAGTGGAAATATGAAGGAAAAAGGGGGAAAATGTATTTGCATTGACCCACCAACCCTGTATGGTCAAGGTTAAGTCCTGCTGCAACACCTCAGGTTGAAGGTCAGTGTGGATTTCATATGTACACAGAAAAAGATCTGATTGTGATGATGTCATGGTGTGGCAGCCAATAGGCCTTCTCCTTTATGCATTGTTGTTTGTCTACATGTTATTGTATGAGTGAGCAGGACGTGGTTTGTCCAGCAGACATTTGACAGGTAGAAACACTCTGGTAATAATTGAAGTTGTGACCTGAAACAGCTGCAGATGTACTTCTTCAAAAAGCAGAAACCAAGAATAATCTTGCGGCTGTCACATTGTGGTCTCTTGCTCTGCTGCAGGACTCATCCAGCTCCACACCGCTGGATGCAAATGTGGAAACTTTAATTTCCCAAATAAGATTTAAACCGCTGACTCCTCTGATTACAAAGTTTAGATTGAGACTTTATGAACTCTTTCAAGTGCTCTAATGAGGAATGATTTTCTGTATTAGTGATTTTCAAATCTGTGCCGCATTATGCAGTTAAGATGTTTTCACTTGAATCCATCTTTAGTCCAACCTCTCAGCTCAGGAATGTGCTAATTAGTGAAAACAACTTGTCAGTGTCTGAAAAAACATATGGCCACTCGCAGAACTTTTGCTGCTCAATAAAGACTTGAAGCTGCTTATTTAGCTTGTGTTACATCTTTCTGTGGGGACTTCAGCATCTTTTTTTTTTTTTCTCATTATGACACACCAATAGTCAACATCACTCAAAGTGATGTCCCAGTTGGCTCGTAATCAGACTGATATTGTGTAGTCTAAAGCATAACTTTTGTCGGTGGTGCACTCCTGTATTGGTCAATACTGTGAACTGACTGTCCCCCTTTCAGTAAGAGGTGACTGTTTAGGCCTGCTCTTTCTGAAGCACGTGTATTAGAGGGACTTGTAGTTATTCTATAGAATATAGAGTTATTCTTACTCTGTTCCTTTTTAATCCTGTATACCCCCCACTCCCTCAAGTCTAACAACCCTATGATGTAAAGAGGCTGGGTGACTCCCAGCCCATGAGAGCAGCTGACTGGAGCTGAATTTTATAGCTTCATGTTTCTACCAGCCTCGGGATTCCTAGAGTCATCCTTTGCTGGGGCTGGTTAATTAATCTAGTTATATTTTTAAATGTGAATTTGGCTTCTAATAATTATGGAAACAAGATAATCTAAATATATGAACGATTGTGCTGAATTCTGCTTCGCCTTTTGGCTTGTGATGAATGTGATGAATGTTTGAATTATATCTCATATTTAAGAGAATCCACTTGCACCTCTTTAGTGACACAGAATTCAGGCTCTTGAAGTATGAGCACATACATATGTGCCCAAAATCTAGCTTCCTCTTGCTCACATGAGTGTAAGGGATGAAGATCTTCCCAAGGGAATAATAACTTCCGCTTTTTGAGCAGAAATAGACATTAAAAAAATCATAACAAAACTGGGTGAATGATCTCATCCAGTTTTTCTTGGCTGCTGGCTAAAGTCAGCTCATTGGTATACATCTGTGCCTGAGTAAAGGCTTCCTCTTTTAGTTTGGCCTGGAATATTATCTGTGCATGTCCTTACATGTCCAAAAAACTGCAGCCCAAGAACCTTTTTGCATAAGAGCTGTTGTATTCTGTGCTGACTTTAGATTTGGCTGTTTGTTATTCAGTGAGGGGGCAGGAGATAGGATAGTGGGTGTAAAGTAAAAATGGCTCGCGGTGAGCTGCTCTGGTTAAAGAGCACCAAGACTCGGTGAGAAAAACTGAAATGGCATCATAAGCTGAGGCTTTAGAGAGCAAGCAGTGGTTTAAAGTTCAGAGTAGTCAATGTGATACATGTGTTTGCTGTGATTCCAACTTATTTGAGTTCATGTCGCTGTGGCTGATATGAACTCGAGTAACTTTCTGCTTGATATCTGTAATTTCTACCGATCAAACAACTGAAGTGAAAATTACTTCTTGCTTTAAAGCTCAAAATAAGGTGCAGAAAATCTTTGTAAGTGTCAGTGTCCATTTGGCCTTAGGGTGACTAATGCAGCTCTTTCCTGAATGCTGTTTTGCAGTACATCAATAACCGTTTAAGTTGTCTTTCTCTCGGAGTTAGATTTTAACTTCAGTTCTGCCCTCATACCTTTTAAAACGCACAAACAGCAGTTGTTTGCAGTTGAGCATAGACAGCTTTAGTGAGGACAGTGAGCCATTGATCCACCAGGCTTTTCACACCTTCTCAGATTCCCAGAAGTCTTCTCACTGATGTCTAATAGACCTGCTTGTGCTTTAGAAGAAAGAATGACAGCTTATTGTTTTGGAAACATGGTGAGGTTTTTTTTTTTTCTAGTTTAACAGCCCATCTTAAGAAACTTGTCAATGAATGTACCTTTAATCAAATTGTGCAAGAATGTTTCCATTGCCAATTTTTTTTCTGTCTGTTTTTAACCCTGCAATATTTCGATGATAACACTTAAATGTTGTGTCTTTCAGGATCCTCAGAGTCTTCAGCATTTCCCAATTTACACAGTAGGACTAGCAGTGCCACCAGCTGTCCCTCCTCAGCTCACAGAGACTCTGGCAGTGACATAGAGAGCTTCCTGAATGCAGAGCCAGGATATGACAGCATCTTCAGAAAGGTCTGACCTCCACCACGTTAAAATCAATGTTAAACCGCCCTTGAAAAATTATTTTAAACTGGTTTGAATCTCTGTACAAAGTAAAAGAAAACCAAGGAGGACAGATGTGTGGGAAAAAAATACAGAAACCATATTAAAAAATGTAAACAAAAACATAGCCCCTATATGTGTATCAATAAATATTAAGTTGAGGCAAAATATACAGCGTTCACTTTGACTTAGCAACGAAATCACTATTTACCAAATCCTTGGCTGGCTGCGGTCCAAACATCCGGTTCAGTCTCACTGAACAGCAAGAATATATTTTGCCTCTGCAACTACTCCTATAGGGATTATATAGTATATATGAAGTATCTTATTTTCTCAGTCTGTGTCTGTTTTTTTTTTATTTATTACCACCCTGAGGCTGAGATGCCAAACATCTACTAAGCATCTTTTTAAACCAGCAGCTCTCCTCCGCTGCTGGGAAAGTGCAAGCTGTGGTCCCTGCTGTCACTCTGCTGCTGTTGAAAGTCTATTTGAAGCCAGGCACCCTTTGGTTAAACTTGAAACACTTGTATCTCTCAGTTTCTGCTGTGTTGAGCACTTGAAACATGCTCATTGTAATGTAAACCGTATGTCATGTTTGGTGCAAACAAAGCCAGAGAAGAGAATATCAACTGCCTGGGAGTATGCAGTGTGATGCTGAGGGTTCGGACACCGCAGATAGGCAGTGATGGGCAAATCCACACAAAGACTACAGGAGCTAAATTCTGAAAGGGAGGATTAACGTCTTTGCTGCTCTCTGAAGGGAAATGTTTCTTTTGTGAGATATAATACTGTAAATGTAGAATAATAAGCAGGGAAATTGTTTCAAGAGATAGCATTTAAAAGCCTAAAACATAAAATGAAGTTGGATCCTTCTACTATAGCTCTGAAGCTAACGTTCACATGCACTCTCTGCCCTCGACGTATACTCATGCGTTCTCCGGCTCCCAGAGGAAGTTGTGTCGGCAGCATAAAGCAGATCTTTCATTCGCCTTTCTCCAACAGAAGCAGCTCTATGCTCAACCCTCACACTGCAGCTGGCAACACAATAGGCCCAGTTAAAGCTCACACCTACAAATTAACTCTAAATGGACTATCCCAAACCTGTGTGTGTGCATGCAGTAATTTTTTCCCACCAGTCTCAAACAGTAGCTTTACCAAAACTATTTGTTTTTCAGTGTGTTATTCATTTTTTATATTACAGAGCTGTCAGATAAAGACTTGTCAAGAAATCAGCAAACTATACATGAGCATATGGCTAATTAACTTGCAAGAATGCATGTTAGTTTATACATATGTGGTATATGTACACTATATATTTGCCAGCTGCTAACTGCCAATTGTCTGTGGCTTTGGATCATTAAAGCGGTCCTGTAACAATGACAGATAGACTTTGAAAAGACTGTATATCACTAAGAAGCTTTTGTCTGGGAAAGGTTTGTTTTAACAAGGTCGCTATCTTTTATTGGTATTTGTTATAATGCCAGTGTTGCTATAAAGTGGTGCTGGCTCATTATCCCTAAGCCCTGCCATTTGGTCCTCATTATATTCCATTCCTGTGGGTTAAATGGCTCTTCCAGCCTTCTCTTAATTCATCTCATGCCTCAGTGAAGAAATGCTGATGGATATACAATGTGATAGCCTGAGTAATTAACAGTGATTTGAAGGACATCTGTTCTGCTGTGTTATGTTTTATTCATGTTTATTGTGTTGTGTAGCATTCTGCTGTGTCATATTGTCATTTTTTCTGTTCTGTTAAATTCTATCCTTAAGCTATGTGTGTAATAAAATGGCACAGTTGGATTACAGATTTTAAATAGTCTCCTGTTATTAAGGTTGGGTGATCCTCCATATAGTCTTGTTGTCTCTCTGTGATACTGCCAATAACCGCGGAAGAGAGCCTCGTTCACATACGATAAATGATTTAGCCTAGCGTAATTGGGGACCATAAGTGAAAAAATATCAGCTGAGCAGCTTTTAAGACATAACATCTGCCAAGCTTTTTGTTTTTTGGACAGTTCTACTATCAGTTTTTATACTTGTGAAAATGGCTCACCTGTCACACAGCAGTGTCTTTCGCTGACAAACGCACACACCTGGTGAAACAAAAAGTTGAGGAGAGGAGATGAACAAGCATCTCTGCAAATGCACGGTTACACAAAGCTCTAATTTAAAATCAAACCTGTTCTTTCTCACAGAGAAATATGCACATATGCGGAGATGCTGGCATGAAATTGAATACTAATCCATTGTAATTCAGTGCATTAAAAACAAGCTCTGACTATCGTTGATCCCCGAGATCATCATCCATCAGCACAACCTTACCTGTTATTGTGGCTTTGTAACCACAATGTTTATTCTCATGTATCAGGGTTAAAGGCTCTTCTTCCTGTGGTTCTGTGAGAACAGAGCAAGACTCTCAACACTTCCAGTTATTGTTCACTCTCTACCAGAGGGGTACTTGATTAAATCTGGGATGGAAATGAATACTTTAAGTGGAAACAGTTGCTTTTACATGTGTCAGCTCCCTAAAATAATAAATCAACATTTTATTAGTGTTTGGCATTGAGTTCACATAGTGTTGAGTTAACATAGTGGCTCATGTGGCTCATGATAAACTATAGCTTTTAGGTGGTGCTGCTTTTACTTTGATGGTTCCCTGTAGATACATAATGCTGGGCAGTAATGCTTTAAAATAATACTAAATTATAATTTTTTGGGGGATGCCTTGCAGAATGATGAACCTGTGACTGGAGGAGACAGTGCCAGCGAGGTTTCCGTCTCCTGCTCTTCCACAGACGACACTGCCAGTGTCGGCCCTTCCAGTTCCAGTCCAGAGAGCAGCCAGGGCCTGGGCTGCAGCTGGAGCCCAGAGGAGGGCATCCAGACAGGGGCAACTACCGCTGCAGGACTAAACACTGGAGGTGGAGGAGGGGGAGGGGGAGGGGCAGGAGAAGCTGAAGAAGAGGCCAAAGATAGAGTGACTGAGGTGCCACGGCGTTCCTGTCTCTTTCGGAACAGCAACCGTTCCCTGTCACCTCTTCGCCGCCACAGTTGGGGTCCTGGAAAGAACAACGGAGGAGACGCAGAGATGAACCAGAGGAGGTGAGAATGAGATATACTTGGTATACTGGTTTCTTTAGAATTAAGAATTTCTAATTACATTGTTGATGGAGTGACTGTAGAAATGTTTCTCTTTGTCCTAAACACTGGCTGCTGGTGTTAATCTGGTGTTAGTCAGTAGATGTCAGTAGACTTGATGTGTGCAGCTGTCAGCATTATTAGAGCTTGTTGATGTCAGTCCCTCTGTGCCATGTTGAGTGTTTCCTCCTCATGCTGTGAGCAGCTGTGTTGCCATTTGTCTGGCGTTGGCAGGGAGCTTCCAAAATTGTACACACAGATGCTTATAAACAAATGCACAGACACACACATCAACTTGAACACATTCTCACACTTCCACATTCAAAGCTGCACACTCGTCCACACTGTACAGTCGTCATGATTTAACACAGTAGATTATTTCCAACACATTAGCTTAGTAGAAAGGCTAACAATGAATTTTAGAAGGAGACCTTGAGAGCTTTTTTATCATCACTGCTTGAGCGAAAAGGCTCTTAAAGACAGTCTGTAGAGGAATTTACAGGAAAATTTGATTATTCCTTTTAGTATGTACTGTCATTGTGTTTTTACCCCTGACAGTAGTAAGTATTTCATGTGCTGGTGTATATTAGAACCTGACCGATACTTGATAATTGATTTGTAGGAAGTTAAAAAAAAAAAAAAAAATTAATTACTGAATTCATTACTGCCCAATGTTTTTTGGATATTGGCACATAGATATATATACAGACAGTATTTTAGAGAACCTTATGGAGTCAGTGTTTACTTTTCAGTAGTGTATTTCACTAGTTAGTCAGCAACTTAAAGACACCGCCTGACTCTGCACCACCTCTGCTACATGTGGGAGGCAGTTGTCCCTCTTATAAGTAGAACTGCACAGAATTTCTATCCCTTGTGGCACAAATTGAGACAGTGTCACACATTTTGGGCTCCGGCTTCCAAAAGTAAACACTGCAGGACAGACACTTTCCTAAAGTCTGGCTTTTATCTGGTGGCTGTGAAGAAAGCAGGGAAAACTGTCATCATGAGTCACGTCCAGGGTTAACACGTTGTCGTCTTTTGCTACCCAGCAGAGAAAATTGCAAGTCACAACAAAGTCAAAAGCTAAGCTCACTTCACTGGAATATGATGGAAACTGCCACAAAGAATAGGAAATGCAGCTTCAAGACTGTTAAAGTACTCACAACAGTGTGAAGCTGGTACACCTGGATAGAGATTTGGGAAAGTTGCATTTAAATAAAATACAGTGTATTTGTCCTTTACATACTAATTTTCGGGCTAGTTCTCAGCATTAGTACCGTGTCCCACATTCCCCCACATAAATGTATGCTTTGTCCCATATTTAATTTGTTGGGATCTGGTTACCCTAGCTGAGAGAAGTTGAAGCTGCTCCTCTGGACAAACTATGAGATGCAACCATTTCTAAATTACCTCAAGAATCTTTTTCATTCTGAATCACTGTTGTCAGAGATAGTTATTTCTATCCACAGTAAGACACAGCATCTAAAGGTGGAGCTGCAGTGGATTGCAAAGCGGCTTGCAGAAGCTGCAGGCAGTCTGAAGCACTTAGAAGTCAGTAATGTCGGTTGAGGTATTTTATTCAGTCTCTGTTGTGTGTGTATGTTTATAATATGGAGATTATAGGGACCTCCAGGTGTGCAAAGTAGGTCTGACATGTCATGTCATATCATATCATATTGCTTATCCTAATACAAAGCCTTTGCGACAAGGTAGATGTGAGCAGATGAATTTTATGTCTGTACATTTTATAGATAGATGTGATGCACTCGGGGCACTTAATAAATAAGGCCTCAGTCACACAGGCCTAGAGACCAGTCAGTGAAATGTGTATTCCCTGACCAGTTGACGAGTGGTTGCTGGAAGTTGCTGGCTGTCACGTGGTGAAATTGGTCATAGAAAGGATGCTGCACCAAAAACCTCCTTGTAATCGCTGTGGTTGCTAGCAGACTGCCGCGGTCTCCCGTAATTTGCATGTAAGAGCCCGACTTGTCTGCAAACTACTTGGTGAGCAGTAGTGATACTTGGAAAAGTGCGACGCAAATGGGAAACGGAGAATGTTTATCTTCAAAGTAATAGTTGTGCCTTACTGTTTCAAAAGGCACAAGTTGGCATCTTTCATCAAAGCTACAGGAGAGTGCAGCAATCTGCTAGCTACCAAAGCAATTGTAAGACGGTTTTCGGTGCAGCACCATATACTTATTTGCAACCAATTTCACTGAATTACAGCAGCAGCCTCCAGCGACCACTCGCCAGCCAATTGGGTTTTTTTTCCCAGTGACCGATGGATTGCCGACTGGTCTGTCAGCCAGTCTGGGAACCAAGACACATTAAAAAAAAATATAAAGGAAAATGTAGTATGTAGTATGAGAATGTAGTAAGAGTTAATTAGTGGGAGAAACAAGTAATCAGGGTGTTCTGTTGTAGTGTTTGGTCACATTTTAAAGGAACAGTTTAGTATTTGCTTTCTTGCAAAGAGTTACTAGGAATCCACATTAAAAGGGACATGAGTGTTGCATAAGCATGACAGAAGCATTTGATCCATTCAGTCCACACCGACTCCGTCCTCAGATGGAGATGCCAAACAGATGTCTGTCAGCACACAGGAGCTGAAAGGAGCAGCTGGTCTAAACAGAAGTTTACTGGATAAAAGCAGCTTTCATGTGGTCTCAGCAGGAAGGAATCAGCAATACTTTTAGATACAGTATGTGTTATTATCGTGTGTTATGTTGATCAAGTTTAGTGAGTTCAATAAATTTGTTTGGTTTAAACAGCTGTCTGTGGAGATTATGCACCACAAAGTGTGCCAGAAAAAAATTGACTTGAAGTGTGAAACAAACAAACAAACAAACAAAAACATGGGGCGCCTCAGATGCATTCCTCTGAGTCTGTGTGGATGATGCAGAGTCCCTCTTCTGATAGATTTGAAAGAATGAAAGTCCGTGTACTTCATGAGATGGGCAAGTAATCAACAACAGAAAACTCTTTCTAATGTGAACTGGCCTTCAGACCAAAAAATCTTTCTCATAAACATCACCAGCTGCCTGTCATCCTAGCTTAGCACACTTAAGACTGGAAACACTTAGCCTGGTTATATCCAAGAGTATCATGTCTCTGTCTTTTGCTGCGCCTACACCATTCTCAACACCTACCAGCACCTCTAAAGCTCACACTGTTGTTACAGAGGATGAATGCACAGGGCTAAATCTTGTCTGGGTGTAGTAACATCCTTTAAAGTTAACTTCAGAGGTTATCCGCCAACCAGAAGAGACTCAAAGAAGTCACTGTTGTTTGTCTCGGGCCCAGCTAGCTGTTTCCTGTTGCTTTCTATCTTTATACAGCTGTCTCCTGCCTCTAATGTTATGTTTAATGGGCTGATATCAGAGTGATATTAATCTTGGGATCTAACTCTTGGCAAGCAAGCAAATAATCATTTCTCTAAATATCCATAGAAATATTTTTTAAAGGTGCCTACACACTGTGCAATTTTAGCAACTTTGGAAGTTCATTGCAAGTCACTCTGTGCAAAATTGATGTAATAAACTTCAGTAAACATAAAGTTTCATGCATGTAGACTGAATGACTATAATACCAGGTTTTTAATCCTCCAGTATTTCTTTCCATGCTCTATTGCCCTTGGTGGGATCATGATAACAGCTAGAGGACTCCATACAAATAGGGTTTCTGTACCCCATCCTCAACTAGATTTTTTCTCTGATTGAATTCCAAACATTTTGTTTTGCACATTTTATTTTCCTCTGTTTAGCGAATCAGTTCATGCTGCATTCCTGTTGGTATGTTAGTAGACGTACGCTCATGTGAAAACAAACATTTTAACAGGACTCTATGAGATCCTGTTAAAAACTAAGTACACCTTTGCTCCTTCCATAGGAATTAAGACAGTAAGTAGCAGCCAAGTGCTGCTAATCAAATGTACTTGATTAACTGATCATCAGGAAGTGTGAGCACCTCTATAAAAGCA
Source organism: Ptychochromis oligacanthus (assembly GCA_015103295.1). Classification (NCBI taxonomy): domain Eukaryota; kingdom Metazoa; phylum Chordata; class Actinopteri; order Cichliformes; family Cichlidae; genus Ptychochromis; species Ptychochromis oligacanthus. The sequence continues at coordinate 12,422 of VVAS01051687.1, forward strand.
GAAGTTTTGGCAGTTTGCTGGTCTGGAGCATTCAGGTGTGTTAACAAAATGCCACAATCTTCCCAGGAGTGGATGTACCAGCAAATTCACCCCAAAGTCAAAGTGTGCAATGCTACGAGAAACTGCAAAAAACAAAAGAGCTACATCTTAGACTCTACAGGCCTCAGTTAGCATATTAAATGTTCATGACAGTACAGTTAGAAAAAGACTGAACAAGTATGGCTTGTTTGGAAGGGCAGGAGACAACCTCTTCTCTCTATAAAGGACATGGTAGCCTGGCTTAGCTTCTGGATCAGCATCCTTTGGACAGGTGGAGGGGTGATGTTTTGGGCTTTTTTTGCAGCCACATGACCTGGGCACCTTGCAGTCATTGAGTTAATCATCAGCTCCTCTGTATACCAAAGTCTAGAGTCAAATGTGAGACCATCTGTTTGACAACTAAAGATTGGCTGATATTGGGTCATGCAACAGGAAAATGATCCCAGGCACAGCAGCAAATCTACAACAGAATGGCTGAAAAGGCAAAGAATCAAGGTGTTGTAATGGTCCAGTCGAAGTCCAAACCTCAACATGACTGAAATGCTATGTCAGGACCTTAGGAGAGCTGTGCATAAACAAATGCCTGCAAACCTCAATGAACGATGTGAGACTGATAAAGTCATACAGGAAATGATTACTTCAAATCATTGCTGCTAAAGGTGGTTCTACAAGCCACTGAATCAGTTTTTCCCAGGACTGCATAGAGTCCTGTGCAAACCTTCTTTTTCACTCACACTGTGAGATGGAAATCATAAATTTTTGACCTCTCTCAGAGTGCAAAGCAGGAACACTATTTTGAAGCCATGACCAAAGATGCGACTACGATTATTTCATGTTCATGATCTTTCGTCTGGTGCAGCTGAAAAACTCACAGTGTATACCTGGCTTTAGATTTTTATTCTGAACACACAGCAGTGCTATCACTCCTGTATGCTTTCAGACCTTTACCTACACAATAGTGTCCATAAAAATCTAATGGTCCCATCATCAACAAGAACAGTTCATTTTTTGATTGATTAAGTTCTTGCTGTTGTGGCATCCTTTCAAATCCCACTTAATCTCCACCTTCACCCATCACTCCCTGTCTCTGTTTCCCTCACCTCCAGTTCCATTCGTAGCCCTGGTGAGAGGAAGCCCGCCTTTCACAGGAGAAGGTATTCATACATCACATTCATCAGTTCATGTTTTGTTAAGCTTGCCCTGCTTAGCAGCATGCTATGGCAAATTTATGTAGTTGTGGCCTTTGTGGATCTCTGTGTTTTTAATGTATGCTTGCTGAACTGCTGTTGCATTCTGCTCCATCCCTGCAGGCATCTGCTCTGAAAAATGCTGCTCTCTTTTCACCCCTGTTGGAGTTTGTATGAAATACTGTGGCAAATGGGTGGTGGAGGCACTGCTGTTTTGTATTGCATTGGTAATAACAAGCAGCCACACAGAAAGAGAGGAGTTTAGCTCTGGAGGCTGAACCACATTGGCCAGAGTTCGAGAACAGCGTTTTTTTTTTTTTTTTTATTAAAACTTCCTTTAGGGAATTTTTTTTATTTTTAAATCATTAAAGGCGTTTGAATTCAAACAATGG
>VVAS01051701.1:15303-26577 GCA_015103295.1 Ptychochromis oligacanthus
AAGAGGGGAGGGAGGGGGGGGGGGGGGATTGAAGGAAACCAAGGTACATTTATAGAGGAAGAGAGGGGAGTGAGAGATAAGTGATAAAGAGACAATTTGAAAAAAGCTGGAGATGGAGAACATGATACATGACGGATGTTTCAGGACAAAATAGAAAAGAGGGGGGTGAGCTGGAGAGGAGGAGGTGTAACAGAGAGGTTTGAGGGAGGAGACTCCAGGAGGAGAGGTAGGAGAGCTGGCACACTGGATAGGTTGGCATGGAGCAAGTTTAAGTTGATGGAAACCGTTGCTGAGCTCCAACCAGAGCTGGTGACATCATCTCTTCCTCATTTATATTCTTCCCGTTTCTCCTTCCCTCCCTCAGTCTCCCTGAGGAGAGTGAGGTACAGACAGAAATGCAAACGTAGCTCTCGTGGGAATCCAACTTTTACCTCAGTCATTTTGTGAGCTGTAAGTTTATGGCTGGTCTGTTATGACTCTAGCAGTGAAAGTGATATAACAGATGGATTTGTCAGGAGTGCTTAGTCCACTTTAAAATACTTTTTGGATTCAGTTCTCTGTTGAGTTTGTCGGCTCCTAAAACGTAAAACATTAATCCTTCTTAAAACATTTTACCACACTGTATGACAGTATACATGTGTAGGTCTGGTTGACCAGGATTCACATTAATGTCTGCTGTATTAGAGGTGTGAATAGACAGTAATATACTCCAGTGTCAGTCGCAAATCCTTAAGAATGAATGTACTACCTCTGCCACAAATTTAAGAGCCTACAAACACTTTTCTACCAGCATCTGTTACTTTTCAGCAATTCCAGTCGAGCAGTTTTAAAAGTAAACGGTATTTTTTTATCAGGGAGAAGTATGTCCTACATGTATTTGTGTGACATGTTACTTCTTGTCTGTGTTTCCAGGTGATGTTAAACGCAGCTCCGTCGTTCTTAAATGTCTTCTATCGTCTAGTGGCATCTATTGTGCAAGAGGGTCGGCAAAGAGGAGACGGTGACACAGGTAACATTAATGTCATGTAATAATGTGGCCAAACCAACAAAGTCAGGGTGTTTGGAGTCCATAGTGTAAATCTGTAGGTTAAAAACATAGCAGGAAACTTTATGGTCCAATAGAACAGGCTCCTTTAATCTGATAAAGGAGAACAGTCAGTGATTTACTTACATATACTGTTCAACACAGGTGTGGTTTGTGCTTTGGTGTCCTCCTCCCAACAACGAATAACTCAGCAGATTACTGAAGAATAATAAATTGCATTGTGTAAACTAGAGCTGACAGGAACTTTGTGTCATGCCCACACACATTTCAACACTTCTGGCAGTAGCCTCCCAGAAGTAGAGAGGGTTAGAGGCTCATTTTTCATTTTAAATCCACTATAAATTGCAGACATCTGTTTGCAGAAACCTCTTAGTCTGTCTTACTTAGTCACCATAGGAACCATTCTTTATATGCCAATAAGAGTGCTGTATAAGCATGTTGTGGTATTATCTTAAATTTTTCATGCCTGTTCTTTGTTTTTCTTGAGCTGCAGTCACACTATGATTGTTACAAAATGACCAACCAAGGCCAGAAGTATTACAGACTGAATCATCTTTGAAGTTTTTGGAAACATATGATTGATTGATGCTTCACTGTGTCATTAAAGAACTGAAAAAGGTTGAAGCACAGACTGTATATGAAAAGTGGACATAGCTAGGGACGCACCTATCCGTCTTTTTGCAGTTTGATACAATACTGCTACCTTGGCTGTGGGTTTCTGTTTATATATATATTGCTCAGAAAACACTAAGGGAACACTTGATCAGTTAGAAGGCATAAACCATTGTGAATCCATTTCACCTGAATCCATTTCATGTACGCCAGCGTCGAAGTGCTTTAAACCAGCAGCGGGGGGCTACACCTCTGCTTGCGAAATGAAATGAAAATGAAATTTGTTAAATGTAACATGATGCTCGTTTTGTAAATTACAGCCCCAATTAGAGTCAAAAACGGAGGATAAAGTAGAGTAGTAGAGTATGATCCTACTTTATGAGCCCCTCACTCACCAAGTCTGGTTTCAAGACACCAAGATGGCAACAGTCAAAACTTCACAACTTCACTTACAAATGGCTCATGTCACTGGCTATGTCCATCTTTTATGTACAGTTTATGGATTGAAGACAGCTTAACTTTGATTTGTGTCAGGTGCCAATCTTTATTTCCCACATATGAACATCTAAATGACAGGAACACCTTTCTCTGTTTTCTGAAGGTCCAGACAGTGATGAGTATTTACAGTGCTCCAGACTGATAGAGAGGATGTACTCTCACATTGCTGCAACCGCTGAGAGCTTCACTGCGCTGTCAGCCTTCATGGTTGCTCAGTATGTCACAGAGCTGCAGAAGGTACACACACAATCATACACACATTATGAATGTTCTCTGTGTCTTAATTTACTAATATTTGCACTGGAAAATTATTCTTTCTCATGGTTTCACAATTTAGTGACAGAAGTAAAATGCCAGCACACACACTCACTGCAGTCACTATGAACTCACTCACTCAGAATTGCACACAGTTGTAGTATTACAGAAAGCCAAGACAGTTTCTCATCTGAACCCATCTGTCATCCCCTGTGATTTTCTACAGCTGTGAGTGAAACACACACACACACACACACACACACACACACACGTACATGTATGAATATGGAAGAGGCAGCAGGATCTCAGCTGATCCTTTTATCCAGCCTAGTTTGTCTGGTAGCCGTTGAGCTGAGCGATGGAGACACTGACGCCCAGAAGCAGTGATGGGAAGCATTTCCATTGGCCAAACTGTAGATGTTCACAAATCTCAGCGAACAGGTCCAGGATTATTCTAACTCCAAGTGCTGGAGTGAAGCTTTGGCCTGGATGTTCCCTCAGTACAGTGAGTCACGTCTGGCTCCTGAGAGCGGCTCCTCTCTGTTGCCAGACTGTATTTAACATGACGCCAGCCTGACTCAGCAGTTTCCAGCAGAGTCACACATTGGGAGGAAAAAAAATGAACAAAACCCATCCAGACTGTCAGACAGACATACAGATGGGCGGAAATAGTGTGGAAGTCATATTTGGGATTCTTTGCACTCTGTGTAAATCATCTAATAATCCTGAAATTTGGCTTATATTTAATGGGGTGTTTTAAAGAAACGGTTTTCTTTGTAAGTCAGAGGTAATTTAGCAGTCTGTGTCAGAACTGCTCCTAATGGCTCTTAGAAACTAACTTCCAGTGCAGCAGCCAGGTGTTATGAGACAAGAGTGGAGCTGCAGATAGAAGAGCAGCATTTTCTCTTTATTTTTGAACACAATGAACTTGCTTATGCATTTTTTTTATTGTCCTTAATTGGTTAGGAGCATAGATGGTGCAAAGATGTACATAGTCACCATGACATCACCTACTGGTTTTGGTCTCAGCATCTTGAAGTGTCAACATTAGCATTTTGTCTGCCTCCATGTTGGTTTTTTAGAACCAGAAGTTACCTTATATGGATGAAAGGGTGGAGTGCTAAGTTATCAGCTAATGCTAGCCAGCTTTGTTAGCAAGTGGCTTCCATAAAATGGCACAGTGCACACACATCAGCTAATTAGTGCTAAGTAATGGACTAATAAAACACTAGAATTTCATTTATGAAAACTGAAGCACAAACTTCTTGGATGGTCTGTACCACACAGCAGTCCATAACAGTAGTCAGTGGCCATGCCTAACTCAGTCGTTAAAGATATTTTAAAAAATCACTGCACTCAGAGTTGTTATGAAAGGGGAAACTACCTGTAGAGCCCAAAACCGTTTTTTGTACCCGGCCATATGTATGCTTTTTTTTTTTCTATATAGAGTTCTACTGACTGATCACATTTGAGCAGGTTTTGGTTGCAGGTAAAGGGTCAGTGTTGAGAGCAAGAGAGAGATTTCATTTACCAATCAGTCTTGAAACCACTGGCTATTATCTGACAATGATTTTTTTTTATATAGTAGTGGCTCTGTGGTGTAATGATTAATACATTTGCCTGATACGCAAAAGATCCCCAGTTTGAGACCGGGAGGAGCCACAAACCCGGCCCTCAGCTGGACTGCATCAGAAAGGGCATCCAGCGTAAAATCTGTGCTCAATCAAACATGTGGCGACCCGTATAAGTGAGCAGCCGAAAGTACCAAAAAAATCTGTATTGGTAAAAAATGACCAGCACACAGAATAGGAAGTCTTTAACTGGATGTCTGTATATCCTTTCTTCACCTGAAAAATAAGCAGTGAGAAAACTAGCTGTTTGGTTCCCCCGACTGCAGCCCGAAGCATAGACTGCTTTGTTTTCTGTGTTACACTTAATGGGACCATTTAAAAAATAGTATCATTTTACATAAAACTTGAAACTAGCAACTGAGATCACAAACTTATCAGGATAGGGTACGTAATAAATTAAGTCCGTTGTAACGTCATTTTCTCGTAGATTTCTATACAGCTGGATTCCTTTTTGCAGCCAGAGGAGTCACTACCTGCTGATGATTAAAAAGAAAGCAGGTTTAAAGCACTTTCACAATGACTTCAGCTCCCCAGAATCCTTGGCTATGTCCATCTTTTATATAGTCCATGGAATTGACATCGCAGAACTAGAAATATCTCCTTTCCTATTCCATCTACATTTACCCAAAGTAAAACTCAACTACTGACTATTGGAGATTTTGGATTTGAGGACATTTGTCAGACACACAGTTCTCTCTGTAAACACAAAACAGTTTATTCAAGTTTTTCCACACATGCAGTGGGACTCCAGTACACCTTTAAATAAACTTTGATGTGTGATATTGGTAGGTAACTTCTTTATTAAAATAAAACCAAATTCTAATAAGCTTATTTAATTTTAGGTCATGAGTACATTTGCATTTCCAAATGTGCAACAGCAGATTAGGCCTCCACTAATGGAAACACTGTTCGTTGAAGGAGTGTCGCTGTGTTAAACTAATCAAATGTTACAAAAGCAGATACAGTAGATGTCAAGTCTTGTTTACATACTGTGCATAGTACTGTAGGGCTTTATAGTTACACAGCCAATAAAAATATACAAAGCAGAAATATACAGGTGTTTTACGTAACTTTGGTTATCATCATACTAATGTTCTTCCTCTTCTATTTGACTATCTTAGTTTTATGCAAACAAAGAAGTTAGTATGTGCTGCTAACTGCTTTGTTTGTGGACTGTTGTCACTGCAGATGGCATCAGGTCATAGTGTGTAACACCTGTATACCTGTGGGGGTGTAGTGTAACAGAGATGAATAACTAGATGATATTGAATACCCACTTGGCTTGTTCTGCAGGATCCACTGAGCACAATCATTGTTGTTTGACTATTTACGTGTTATTAGAGTAAGAAAGCTACACCTGTCGTAGTGTTGGTTATCTTGCTGGCTGAACACATTGTTCTGCTTCTGTCACTCAGGTGCAGATGAAGTGTGTCGATGTCCCCATTTTTAGAGAACTAGACAATCCTGTGCAACAGTGTGAGGCCACGTAGACAGGATCCCCTGACAAAACACTGTATTGAATTTCAGATGTGAACTACAGTGCGGGTTAAAAATAATACTTTTCACACTTTTAGTTCATTTTAGAGCAACAGTGACACAAAGAGGTGATTATTACTATGAAATGTACTGGGATGAGTTGTCAAACAGCAAAGCAGAATGACTCCCGTAAACTGGGAACAATAACAATTATGTTATGATGTTATATTATTGATCCCATTTGAGACACTCTTTTTGCGATGCTTCTGGGAGTTTAAATCTTGGTTTATGGACCATTTCTTTGTGATTAATGCTCTGTATTTGTCTCTTTAAATATTTGCTGGGCTTCTGGGTAATTAATTGATCTTCAGTGTTGTTCTTTAGTAGTCCTGCTCTGAGCATTTGCAGTAATGTACTTTTTGCCAGTATAGATGATGATGTCTGTCCTTTGATGCCTCTCTAATTGAAACCTATGGCTGAACTTAAGCCCTAAATGAGTATTTATATATGGCTTGAAATGTTTGCCTAAAATTGATGCATATTGCGACATACGGTATCATATTTCCATGCAATGACCTTGTTGAAGTGGAAAACTGTGAAGCAAAGATGTGTGTAAACAGAAAGAATCATCTGAAAGTGTCTCGCTGGAACAAAGATGTGATTTATGAAATGGACAAACACTGTCTGACCTCAGATTCATTTAAATTCCTGTCTTATCTCCTGTTGTCTCTACTGTCTTCTCCTCTTTCATAATTGACCTCTCCAGGTTACTCTGCGACCAGACGTGAAGCTGCATCTAACTGAGGGCATCTATCAGATACTGGACCTGTGCAAGGAGCAGGATATCAAGTTTCTGAGGTCAGGGCTGCCGGTGGGAGTCAGAGAGGTGTTCAACGAGCTGTATAGCAGCTACACCCACTACCACAAAGCACAGAGGCAAGGAGAGGACAAGTACACTGTTTAACTGCCAAAACTGCTTTTGTTTAGGTTCCAATTTAATTAAACAGAAATTGGTTTCCTGTTTATATTTGTTTTCCTTTTGAATAGAAAATCAGTTGTGGATACCATGTGATGTTACTCCAAGAGCTCAGTGTTGATTTGTTCTTGCTCCTCAGACATAGTTTGTTGTAAAATTAAGACTCTGAACATCACTGCATTGCTTGAAATCGTGTATCTAAGACAATAAATATACAATTTATATGATTTTGTTAAATGTTGTGAGGAGTCCTACCTTCATATTAAATATATCTAAGACAAAATGCACTCACTGGCCAACTATCTAATCAGACAATCACATGGAAGCAACTGAGTGCATGTAGACATGGTCAAGATGACCAGTTGAAGTTCAAACCGAGCATCAGAATGGGGAAGAAAGATTATTTAAGTGTCTGAACGTGGTTGTTGGTGACAGACAGGCTGGTCAGAGTAATTCAGAAACAGCTGATCTTCAACCATCTCTAGGGTTTACAGAGATTGATCCAGAAAAGAGAAAATATCTAGTGAGCGGCGGTTCTCTGGGTTAAAATGTCCTGTTGATGCCAGAGGTCAGAGGAGAATGTCCAAACTCCTTGGAGCTCATAGGAAGGCAACAGTAACTCAAATAACCATTTGTTACAATCAAGGTATGCAGAAGAGCATCTCTTAATGCAAAACATGTTGAATGTCGAAGCAGATGGTCTACAGCAGAAACCCACACAGAGTGCCACTCCTGTCAGCTAAGAACAGCAAACTGAGGCTACAATTCACAGTGGCACACTTGGGGCTCCTTATTACCAGTTGAAATGCCACAGCCTACCTGATCTTCTGATGGCTGCTTCTTCCAGAAGGATAACACACCATGTCACAAAGCTCAGATCATTTCAAACTGGTTTTTTAAACATGACAATGAGTTCACTTTACTGAAATGGCCTCCACAGTCACCAGATCTCAGTCCAGTAGAGTACCTTTGGGATGTGGTAGAACGGGAGATTGGCATCATGGATGTGCAACCGACAAATCTGAAACAACTGTGTGATGCTATCATGTCAATGTGGACCAAATTCTGTGAGAAATGTTTCCAGTACCTTGTTGAATCTTTGAGTGTATATGATAATTGAGTTTAGAAGACATGTTAATGTATGCAAAAGTTCACATCCATTAACAGTCAGATAGTGCAATGTGTTCAATTTTAAAAAATATCTCAGTGGAATTATTGATTCAGACTGTGAAGCTATTTGCAGAAAGGGGTGTCACAGTCTGCCATGTTAGAGGGAACATTTTTTTTTTATTTTCACAATAACAAAACCATGATGATCTTATTTTATAATGCTTTCACTGCATCTGTTTTGTTCTATTTGTTGGTGTCATGGTTTGATACTTGCCTGTAAATTATGTATAAACATTAAATGGTGTGCCAGGCTGAATAGTGAGCGTGAACAAACATCACTGTACACCAAAGAGTTAGCTGGCTCAGTTTAACTTAATCACTCGCACCCTTTGCATAGTGACTTTCAGTTCCTTCCCTCTGGAGTTTTGCGGTCCCAAAGTGCAAAACAAAAATGCATTTGTTCCAGCAGCCATCAGTCAGATGAAAAAATCATACCTTTTATATTTTAGATTTTATAGAAGAAACTTTATTTTATTTTATTTATTTTTTATTTTTTTTTGTCATGCTGACAGCTGCATATGTGGGTCCAAAATGTTTTGACACTTGCAGTTTATAAGGGAGACCAAGATTTGCGAAACATTCAAAGTGCTTAAACATTAAACACGGTACATAATTTGTGTGCATTTTTGCATTTATTCAGAAGAAGATCAGACAGGAAATGTGTGGGAAGATCTGAGAGACTGATATTCTACAGAGACCAATTCAAAGGGGAGATATCGCAGATTCGCTGCATGTCTTTCAGACTGCTAGGCTCAATGTTAAGCCCACATGTTTTTTTTGTTGTTTCAAGTGTAGAGGCTTCAACTTATTGCGACATCACTGAGAAGAAATCCACGCACTTTACAGGCTTAACAAAAGCAAAAATAAAAACAGACATAAAACTGGACAAAATAAAAGAAAAGATGCCAAGTGAAGGTCAGTACAGCAATGCCAGTGTCAAGGACTGTGATTGGCAAGTGGAAATCGGCTGAATAAACATCCAGAACCTGAGAAGGAATAAGACGAAAGAAAAGTGACACTTTTCAGTCCTACAATTAAAAGAATCTCCACAGAAACCTGCCTCTTGATGAAAAAGCTGATGAATGAACTGTGTTTTCAGAGACCAAAAAAAGCCAAATGATGAATCAATCTTTGGGATTCTTTGTGGGGAAGGGGAGGGTAGTCATTAATTGGATTTATAGAATAGTAGTGTTTATGGACACCTGTTTGGCAGGACAGGCATTGCTATTATATGATAACTTTCATTTAGACACACGCTTTTATCGTACATGCTCTGTTTGTGTGCATCTGCTAAAACTTTATCTAATGAATGGGAAAGCACTCCTATTTACCAATGAAAGTATATGAACAGTAGTGTAAATCTGTCATTGTGTGACCCCCCTCCTTATAGCTTTATGTTTAGAAACACTGATCTCACAGTTGTTTTTGTTATCCATCTTTCAGTACATCAGCCAAGCTACAAAGACTGGCAGTAAGTGACAGCTGGGGTTCTCGTGCTTTGAATCGAGTGTTTAAACTGACAGTGTTTGTAAACATTAATGCAAAACTGTCAAAAAAAAGAGGTTAGAGTCGAGCTCTTTTAGAATATACAGAGATATGCTGTGCATATTTGCCTGTACTTGACAGAATAACTGATCCAGAGCTTTGATGTCTATTAAAACTAGACGTTCACAGCGCTCAGTCATTTACATTTTAAAACGCTGAGGGGAAAATAACTGAAAACAGTTTTTCTTACAACCTAGATGTAGCTGTCAGATAAATGTGTCTTTAAAAAATACTAAATGGGCTCTTCATCACTGTGCCTGCATGTACAAAATATACTCTCTCATAATGCATCGATCAGTCTGAAAACTCCCATCATACAAGGTTTGCATTAATGGCATAAACAGAAAACATTTTTACGTCAGCGTCACATCACAGTTCAAGAAAATGTAATTTTTTTTTTTTAAACATTGCTTCCTCAAAGTGCCTTTTGCCTCAGTAAAAGCTTCACAAATGAGGCTTATAGTGCAGGTAACAGCCGAGACAGCAAAATGGCTTGAAATGATTTTCCCATCCACTTCTTCAGCAGTTCTTAGAAACACTGGATGCTGTTGTTTTGACTGACTTGTTCTAGCTCCTTGAAAGCTCTGAAGGTGTAAGGAATGAAGTCTAAGAGGCCACATGTTTTGAAAAAATAATGGTTAAGAAAAACAGGTTTTGCAAACCAGCAGCTTGTCAGTTTAAGTATGTTTTTAGTGGTTCTGTATATAACAAAGGTGCTCACACAGTTGTCAGTTATAAGTGACATTTTGCAGATATTTTAACACCTGTGGGAAATATGAGTTCTGTAAGAATAAAGTAATACTCAAAGCAATATACAGAGATCCCTGCTCATCAGATAAAGGCTGACTGGAGGTACCATACAGAAAATATAGTATGCTCTGATCTGTCCAGTATTCACTTAACACTATAAAGCTAGAACAAGATACAGAAGGGTGATAAATTAAAATATAAAAACTAGACAAAGTGTCATGTTAAAGTGTCGGGTAGCTATATGACACCAGAAGAGCTTCAGTGCATCTTGACATTGATTTTTGTAGAGTCCTTGGATCTCTACTGGAGGGATGGTGGTGGAGATCACAGCTGAACATATCTGTCCAGAATATCTCATAGGTCTTAAATTAGGCTGAGCTTTAGTAACTGTGAAGGCAATGGCACACAGTTCACATCATACTCAGCAAACCGTTTAGTGACCCAGAACTGGGGCATTTTCATTTAGTAAGAAATCACTTCCATCAGAACAGAAATGATTCATCATGGGATAAAGGTTCACTGTATGACCCCACAGCATAACAGAGCCCCTGGATCACCTCACTGTAGGGGTAAAGCATGCAGGTTTTTCCTGTAATTTGCCACCAATCTTTCTGATAATATACGCTCACTGGCCACTTTTTTAGTTACACCTTGCTAGTACTGGGTTGAACCCCCTTTTGCCATCAGAACTGCCTTAATTCTTCATGGCAAAGATTCAACAAGGTGTTGGAAACATTTTGGTCCATATTGACATGAAACATCACACAGTTGCTGCAGATTTGTCGGCTGCGCATCCATGATGTGAATCTCCTGTTCCACCACATCCCGAAGGTGCTCTATTGGATTGAGATCTGGTGACTGTGGAGGCCATTTGAGTACAGTGAACTCACTGTCATGTTCAAGAAACCAGTTTGAGATGATTAAAGCTTTGTCACATGGTGTGGTATCCTGCTGGAAGCGGCCATTAGAGGGTGGGTACACTGTGGTCATAAAGGGATGGACATGGTCAGCAACAATACTAAGTGTAGGCTGTGGCATTTAAATGATGGTCAATGGGTACTAAGGGGGCCAAAGTGTGCCAAGAAAATATCCCCCACACAGTTTTACCACCACCAGACTGAACTGTTGATACAAGGCAGGATGGATCAATGCATGCTGTTTATGCCAAATGCTGACCCTACCATCTGAATGTTGCAGCAGAAATTGTGACTCATCAGACTAGGCAATATTTTTCCAATCTTTTATTCTCCAGTTTTGGTGAGCCCATGCAAATCATAGCCTCAGTTTCCTGTTCTTAGCTGACAGGAGTGACACCC